>RJVU01053528.1:1051199-1065996 GCA_003731715.1 Anabarilius grahami | reverse complement strand
CAATATTGTTAATTTCTTTAAAGGTGCCCTAGTATTGAAAATTTAATTTATCTTGGCATAGTTAAATAATAAGAGTTCTATACATGGAAATAACATACAGTGAGTCTCAAACACCATTGTTTCCTTCTTCATATGTAAACCTTGTGCGTGAAGAACACCACGGAAAAACAGACGAATCTCAACATAACACCGACTGTGACTCAACATTCATTATTATTTACTCCCCCAACATTTGCATATGCCAGCCCATGTTCAAGGCAAGCCAGTATTAACGTCTGGAGCTGCAAAGCCGAATCATCAGAAGTTATGCAGGCAGGCTATTGTAAAGCAAGCAAGTAAAATAGAGAAAATGGCATATGGATCGATAAAAATTGTTCATGATCCATGATATCATGATATATTTAGTGATATTTGTAAATTGTCTTTCTAAATGTTTCGTTAGCATGTTGCTAATGTACTGTTAAATGTGGTTAAAGTTACCATCGTTTCTTACTGTATTCACGGAGACCAGAGCCATGTCGTTATTTTCTTTTCTAACCCGAAAACGCTCTGTATAATTTACACATCTTCATTCTTATCGAGTCTTTCCAACTGTGTGTAGCTTTATCAAACTCATTCAGAATCAAATGTTAGCAAACATCCACAAATACATGCCATACTTACGTGATCTGATATGCTGCATCACGAACAGTTTGTAAAGATCCATTTTGAGAGTTATATTGTGAACTTCAGTATTGTTTATGCAATGTTTATTGGAGTCGCGAGCTTGGGGGCAGGGAGCACGAGCATTTAAAGGTGTACACACCCCAAACCAGAGCATTTTTAATGCCACCCCAAAATAGGCAGTTAAAACATGGTATAATAAAAAAAACTATGGGGTATTTTGAACAAACTTCACAGACACATTCTGGGAACACCTTAGACTTATATTAAATCTTGTAAAATGTCCATTCTAGGGCACCTTTAATGAAATATATGACGAAAAATGTTTGTCAACAACCTTTTTTACATGACTAAGATGAGACGATGACGAGACCAACACCATTAAACGAAAACTGCGACTATATCAACATGCAATATCGTTGACGAAAAAAGACGAGACTAAAATGTAGTTAAAGCTGCAGTCTGTAAGTTTTGCCTCTTTGTCGCCATCTCTGTTTGAAACCTGCAATTGCAGTTATTTGTGGAATTATCTTTACGTTGGTTGTGCATCGGCACGACTCCTCAGATGAATCTAATGTTTGCTGTCAGTCACCACATCACTGTGGATGCTGTTCTTCAAAATCATGGAATATACGTCTTGGAAGTATGTCTAAAATAAGACATTTTAACTGGAAAATATCATCTGAACAAGTAACATGTCTGCCACTTTTGTTCTGACCAACTGAAAAAAAAAGAAAAAAAAGCATTACATAAAATCGTGCTCCATTGGGTGATTAAATCGAATGATCATTTAGCTCGGATCACGTCAAATCATGTAAATTATTATTATTATCATTAATAATAATAATAATAATATACTTTGTTCTCAAATTGTTAAATGTTAACAGCATCAGCATTCAGTATCGGCCGATACCGATCCGATCTTCAAGTAATAAGAAAAATGCTAAATTACCTAATAAACTGTATGCCTCACAGGCTGTTACGGTCGGCATGACAACCGCGCCACCGTGGTCGTGGAGTGTCACCGGCGGTAGTGTGGCGTGTATATAATATATAATCTCAAAGGTTGCATTAACAGAGAATTTTCCGTCATTGATGGAATTTCTTTTAGCAGTGACGGAAAAAATCTGCAGCCTGTCCGTCACTTTGACAGATTACTGAGGCTGATGTTGCTTGTCACTGTAATTCCCACCCCTGTCCAGTAGGTGGTGAGTGCGCTCCAGTGTGTCTGCAGAGTGCAAGTTCAGTCTCCAGAACAAAATGAAAACGATGCGTTTGATTAAACACCCAGTTTGTCATTTTATTATATATTATATTATATTATAATACTTATGCTTACATAATTAAGTTTCTAATCCGTTTTGTTTTAAATAGTTTGTTTTATTTTTCTTGCTGTTGACTTTAAGTTTATGATCAACGAATGGCTTTTCTGAGGTATACACGTGACATTTTTTACAACTGATTAAACTGACGTTATACAGATTTCGGTAAGCTACTGCAACTTTCAACATTTTTTGATTTTCATTCATGTTTATTTCCTTCTGTAAAGTAGTAAAGAGGAAGAGATGATCGCATTCACTCACGATCCTCAACAAGCGTTCAAGATGAAAAACAAAGTCTGCGTCACTTTTCAGATAACTTTTTTCAATAATACTTTCTTTTCATAATATAAATAAATGCATAGCCTAGGCCTATTTGTTTATCCTATAAGTTTGTGAATAAATATGAAAATGTGGACGAAACCAAGCTAAATGTCTTATTAAAATATAAAAATTAAAATGATGCAGCAACATATGAAAGATAGGACAGAACAAAAAAAGGCTATTAACAATCTTTCATTGTGCAAAAGTATTATAATATGATCGGCTCCCATACAGAGCGGCACAAAGCGCTTATGCGCATCCCGTGTGCAGAATGATGCGCTTGAAGCATCATGGAGTCACAGCGGGCAGCGGCAGCGCTCCGCAGTGAAAAGTTCAAAGCACAAAGTGAAGATATATTGATGCGTATTGTATTACCGGTATCGTTGTCTACAGATGAAGTATTATAATAGAAACATTGATTCATCTTGGAGAGAGTTTCATTGTGTTGACTGTCATAACCGAACGTGACACGCATCTGAATGCTGAATGGAGAATGACTGACAGACGCACAGTATCGGATTTGGATCGGTTCCGTCCTGCCGATAACCGATCCGATAAAAATGGCAGTATCGGAGCCGATACCCAATCTGAATATCGGATCGGTGCATCCCTAAACTAACCCAGAACTAAGTTTTTAAGCTGTTGACCCCAAAAAAACGAGTGTTTAAGGACACAAAAGTGAATACAGGAAATTGAGACAGAGCGCAACATATCATATTACTCTGAGAACTATGCCCACTGGAGGGGAACGTAATTTGCAACAGGATATGCTAAAAAAAAAAAAAAATTCATTATTTTTAACCATGTAAATGAACCTGAGAGGAGGTGGTATATAGGGAAACAAAAATGTAACCAAAATGTACCCATTCTTCCTGTGATTGCTTCACATCTTATTGCCTTGTATCCACTTTTGTCTGTTTAACCCTCTGGGGTCTGAGGATTTTTGGGGCCCTGGAGAAGTTTTGACATGCCCTGACATTTGTGCTTTTTTCAGTTGTTCATAAAAATATAAATGACACAAGTGTCATTACACTGTCATTATTCAGCACAAACTAGGCTACCATAATATGTGGGGAACATGTATGTACATGTTTGTATTTTTGAAGGAATAACGTTTATGCGTGGTTATTGAAAAAACAAAAAACTTAAGTCACTGAAATAAGGCCAAAAAAATATATTAAATCTGTGTTCATAAGACTTCTGGGTATTGGAGGTTGTAGACTAGAGTTTTTGCTTCAGAATTATGTAAAAATTATGCTGCCTACTCCTTCATATAAAACAATATATTGATTTAGTTTTTGTAAGACACTTCTTGTCAAGAGAAACAGTATGCGTGGAAGCGTGAGTCATCATGAATAATGGCTAATTTACACCTGAGAAGACAAAAGAATTGCATAGTAATGAGCTGAAATGACTTGCATATTAATGAGCTCTTTCAGTCAGGTAGGCTGTGAAAAAACCCCACTGTAATCATGTCTCAGCTCAATTTAAAATAATGGTATTCTATTATATTCTTTAAAATATAATGTATTTCTGTGATGCAAAGTGTCTGAACAATTATGTTTCCCTTTATGGCACTTCATATAGGCTTTTAGCTTAAAAGCATGCACATTTGGAGAAATATTGATGATTCTTATATGTTTATGTCAAATTTCTATACAGAGGAGTAATATTTATTCTATATTTATTCTCATCACTATGAGTGCTGGATACTGTGTTTTCAATTCATACTTGCAGCCGGAGGGCGCTCTGTACACCTTTAGTCCACAAATCCATATAAAGAAGAAGAAGAACCAGGAACTAACTGCATGTCTTCTAGAGCTCGCTAACCATGGCTTTAACATCCAGATAAACACTTTTCAAGATAATAAATACACGATTGAAACTATGTCTGCATGTATTGACTGAATTTGCGTCTGAATAGCGCTCCCTCCGTGGGCGTGGCCGCATTAGCGGATAATGAGCTGAATCACGAGCTGAATCACGGACTTCTGACATGGCTCTCTTTTCATACAGATTACATAAACACAGAATGTTTGTTTTCGATTTGACTTACACGATTTAAAAGCTGACATCTCAACGTTTCTTTTGACATAAGTGTAATAAGTGTAATTTAATTTTTGTCATTAGAATTCACTAAGTTACAGTTCATTTTCTGAGAACTATCAGATTGGACTTCGTTCAGAGGGAGACGAGAGATCACGCATCATGTTAGTTTTCTTTATTTTACAAAAAGCACAACATTTAGTTTTTACTCTGAGTGCACACAAATGAAAGAAGATATTCCACAGATTAAAATGGTGTATAACTCTTAATTGTATGTGCAACATTGACGGAGTATTTTGAGTCTCTTTCACACTGGTAAGAAAAAAACCGCGGTGGTATCGCCGGCGATACCCTCAGACCTCAGAGTGTTAAAGGCTGGCTTTTACGGTTTGGAAGCTTATAAAAGTTTAGTTCTGGGTTGTTTAGATTGTTTGCTGTACACCCTGTCACACAGCAGCTTTAAGACATTGTTCTGGCTTTTGTTAGAAGCAAGAAATGACAAGGAGGCAGCTTCACGAAATACAAAGTCAATGGAGTAAAAAAAAAAAATTACAGACTGTAGCTTTTTTTTGTCGGAAAAAAAGGAGACAAAAGACAGAGACTGTTTTTAAACAAGTCCCTTAGGTCTTTCACGCATGCAGTTGCCAGATATCAAGAGTTTAAATCCCCCAATTAGAGCTTTTTTCTTGAAAGCTATATTTTCTGCCTGGTGTTTTACTTGATCTTTCCAATCTGGCAACCACATGCACGCGCTCTCTCTAGAGCACGGATGATCTGAAAACACCGCCAAGAATGAAAGCTGGAGTTTAGTGATCTCCATTGAGATATTCTGCTCAAATGAAAGTGTCATTCAGCCAGTCTATGTTCTGTCACGAGCCACTTGCACTGTTTACTACGACTAAATCTGCGATCAAACCTTCACAGTGATGAACAGTAATAAATCCAAACATGGATCTCGACTATATTGTTTGCAGCTGCAATTGTGTTTACTTAACTGCACTTACGCAACCTCTGCAATACAATACAAAGTATTTTTTGCTGTTGTTTTAATAGAAAAACATGCAAATTGGAATTATTGGTATTCAATTTTTTAATTTGAGATAACTGGTAAAACAAGTAACTTTTCATAATGTAGATGATAAATAGCCTATTAAAAAAAAAAAAAAAAGTAGGATCATTCATGAACGAAGCCCATCAAATGAACAACACCACATTCCAAAGATCATGAGATTCCCCAGTGAACCATTATTGAGCTATACAACTTAACCCATGGAGCTAAACCGCTGAAAGGAGACGGCTCTCCCATGCCTGCTTAATTTCCAGGGTTTGCATTAACAGAGCTGATCAATAAAGGAGACCCTCCTTTGTTCCACAAACTTTTAAGACCAGATGGCTAAGTAACACCTCAACTGTAATGCATAAATCCAAAACTTTATCAGGAAATTATGGACATGTCCCAAGGCCCAAATGACCACAGGCGCACACAGGGACACTCTCCAGGAGAGTACACCCTACTCTGCATTTCAAAGACATTCCACAGTTTACCTTAAACCAGCAGAAACTTTAATAAATTCACTCTCTTTAACAGAAAGTGTCTCAAAATTGCCACCAATGATGTGAATTAATCACCAATAGGTGACATATATACATATATATATATATATATTAGTGGGTACGGAAAGTATTCAGACCCCCTTAAATTTTTCACTCTTTGTTATATTGCAGCCATCTGCTAAAACCATTTAAGTTCATTTTTTTCCTCAATGTACACACAGCACCCCATATTGACAGAAAAACACAGAATTGTTGACATTTTTGCAGATTTATTAAAAAAGAAAAACTGAAATATCACATGGTCCTAAGTATTCAGACCCTTTGCTGTGACACTTATATATTTAACTCAGGTGCTGTCCATTTCTTCTGATCATCCTTGAGATGATTCTACACCTTCATTTGAGTCCAGCTGTGTTTGATTATACTGATTGGACTTGATTAGGAAAGCCACACACCTGTCTATATAAGACCTTACAGCTCACAGTGCATGTCAGAGCAAATGAGAATCATGAGGTCAAAGGAACTGCCTGAAGAGCTCAGAGACAGAATTGTGGCAAGGCACAGATCTGGCCAAGGTTACAAAAAAATTTCTGCCGCACTTAAGGTTCCTAAGAGCACAGCGGCCTCCATAATCCTTAAATGGAAGACGTTTGGGACGACCAGAACCCTTCCTAGAGCTGGCTGTCTGGCCAAACTGAGCTATCGGGGGAGAAGAGCCTTGGTGAGAGAGCTAAAGAAGAACCCAAAGATCACTGTGGCTAAGCTCCAGAGATGCAGTCGGGAGATGGGAGAAAGTTGTAGAAAGTCAACCATCACTGCAGCCCTCCACCAGTAGGGGCTTTATGGCAGAGTGGCCCGACGGAAGCCTCTCCTCAGTGCAAGACACATAAAAGCCCGCATGGAGTTTGCTAAAAAACGCCTGAAGGACTCCAAGATGGTGAGAAATAAGATTCTCTGGTCTGATGAGATCAAGATAGAACTTTTTGGCCTTAATTCTAAGCGATATGTGTGGAGAAAACCAGGCACTGCTCATCACCAACAGTGAAGCATGGCGGTTGCAGCATCATGCTGTGGGGGTGTTTTTCAGCTGCAGGGATAGGACGACTAGTTGCAATTGAGGGAAAGATGAATGCGGCCAAGTACAGGGATATCCTGGACGAAAACCTTCTCCAGAGTGCTAAGGACCTCAGACTGGGCCGAAGGTTTACCTTCCAACAAGACAAATGACCCTAAGCACACAGCTAAAATAACGAAGGAGTGGCTTCACAACAACTCCGTGACTGTTCTTGAATCGCCCAGCAAGAGCCCTGACTTAACCCCAATTGAGCATCTCTGGAGAGACATAAAAATGGCTGTCCACCAACGTTTACCATCCAACCTGACAGAACTGGAGAGGATCTGCAAGGAGGAATGGCAGAGGATCCCCAAATCCAGGTGTGAAAAACTTCTTGTATCTTTCCCAAAAAGAATCATGGCTGTATTAGATCAAAAGGGTGCTTCTACTAAATACTGAGCAAATGGTCTGAATACTTAGGACCATGTGATATTTCAGTTTTTCTTTAATAAATCTGCAAATATGTCAACAATTCTGTGTTTTTCTGTCAATATGGGGTGCTGTGTGTACATTGAGGAAAAAAAATGAACTTAAATTATTTAAAAACATTAAAGGGGGTCTGAATACTTTCCGTACCCACTAATTATATATATATATACACATATATGTATAATGCGTGTTTGATATAACCTGTGGAATTCTTCCTGTTTTAAACATTATAGCTGATTTGTTTGTTTTTCTACCTCCATAAGGAGGAATTAATCGCCAGAAGTAGCCTTAGACATATTGTGTGCTTTATATAACCTGTGGAGTTGTGTTTTTAAGCATTTATTACAGCTAAATTCTCATGAAAATCTACCCCAATTATGAGAAGTATACTCTATTTGGTATCTGTGGGATGGCTGAATGATTTCCAGTATTTTGATGCAAAGTAGATTTGTGTTGGATGCACCACATTTAAACTATGAAAGTTGATTTCTTAAAGTGCTGTAAAACTCTCAAAAGTTTGGGCACATGTGACCATGTGGACATTTTGCTAATTACATGCAAGAACAGGAGAACTGGGTGTAGGACCCACCCAAAACAATATCTGATTGATGGAAACACTCAGAATGATGGGTCAGGTAGACATGGTTAAAACCCAATGACAAGCAGTTTGGCTTCGCTATAGAGGTTATGCATGTGACGTCACTGTCGGCCGTTATGACTGCGGTTACGCCCACTGAGTGGCAAAAGACTGAGTGGCAGCATTGATTTTCAGCGTGAATGCCGCGAAAAACACACAAAACACATCCAAATCGGGAAAGAGCTTTGCGATTGACTGTACAAATTGATTTGACAAGAAATCTGAGGGACCGCTGCAATCCACAGAAACAACTGGACTTCAGGCATCAAAACATGGATTTGCAGTTATTTTGTCAATATGTTGAATTTTGAGGTAAAAATCATACTCTATATATTGTATTGTTATATATAGTATTTACAACTCATCAATTAAATATTTACTATCTTATATTCTGCATAATTTGATGTTTTAAAAAAAAAAAACGCTGAAAAAAACTATAGAAGTTTTAGAGCTGGACCATATGACGATATATATAACTATTGATATAAGTGATCACCCAGATTTACACCTACCTATATTGTATTTATATAAAGCGTTTACAGGCAAATTTATTTTATGTATTTTCCCAGCATCAAAATCAGGCACATTTTAAATGCAAGGAAACACGATTCCTGGCTGCACATCAATATTAATGGATCACTGGATCTTTGGTAAGGTGTAAGGAACACTTTATCGCGTCCAACCTTTAGTTTAAACTGAAAAATTGTTTGTTTTACTCACATTTTCAGAGTTTCCCCTATTAAATCCAGTCATGCTGCAGGCTCTTCTGCCACTCAGTCCGGCTGAGGGAGTGTGTTCTGGCGGGAAAGTGACGTCAATGCATACCCTCTATTTGCCTTGGCATTCATGCTGACTTCTACCATTGTCTTGCCTGCATGTTATACCTCTTCAAGAGTTCACCCAATCTCATCAACTCTCCTGTACGAGCCTTTGTTGAACTTCGCCGAAGAAAACCCTTTCAAAGTCCACTGCTTCAGCAACTCATCAAGACGCAGAGAAACTTTGTTGCACAGCAACGCGTAACCCGGCAACCGACACACAAGGCTCCCCCTAACTGCAAAGCCAACTATCCATTCACCGTCGAGTGCCATTCTTCAGAACTCAGCAACGACCGACCGCCAGCAACTACGCTATGAAGGGAACACACGCTCACAGGAGCATCCAAACGCAAGTACCACAATCTCCTCATTCTTGCTGAACTGTTGCAACATTTATTAAGCAAACGATCTAAGGTCGAATTGCTAGCATGTTAATTCCCTCAGGTCGCGGTCAAAGAAATAGTGTTTAACCGCAAGACAATTGGGACTCCATTCATCCTCCGTTAAAAATATCACAATTTCCCTGTCACTCACTGTATGAATGAATGTGTGTGTGTTTTCGTTAGATTAGTTTGTGTGTATTAGAGTAGTTCAATAAAGTCTTGTTTGATTTTTTCACATATACAAGTGTCTTGTCCTGTGTGCTTACAAGTTACTGCCTTAAACTGTCAATTTTGTTACCTTGCTCATAATCAGTAATCATAACTTTATATTGTTACCACTGGCCACAGGATAATATTCTGAATTGGTAAAATACGCAAACCATGCGTACGAGTTGACATTCTCTTGATTTCTGCTTATAGGTGAAAGTGTAATTCTGATGAAATGTAAAAAATAAAATTTCCCAAATGATAATCATAATTTTGAGCAAAATAATCGTGATTATCAGTTTAACCATTATGTGGCATGACAAGAATGTGACTGAGTTTTCATTGACTAAAGCTAGACTAAAATGCCTATACAGTATCTCACAGAAGTGAGTACAGCCCTCACATTTTTGTAAATATTTTATTATATCTTTTCATGTGACAACACTGAAGAAATGACACTTTGCTACAATGTAGTGAGTGTACAGCTTGTATAACAGTGTAAATTTGCTGTCCCCTCAAAATAACTCAACACACAGCCATTAATGTCTAAACTGCCTGCCACAAAAGTGAGTACACCCCTAGTGAAAACGTCCAAATTGGGCCCAAAGTGTCAATATTTTGTGTGGCCACCATTATTTTCCAGCATGGCCTTAACCCTCTTGGGCATCATGGAGTTCACCAGAGCTTCACAGGTTGCCACTGGAGTCCTCTTCCACTCCTCCATTAGGACATCACAGAGCTGGTGGATGTTAGAGACCTTGCGCTCCTCCACCTTCCGTTTGAGGATGCCCAACAGATGCTCAATAGGGTTTAGGTCTGGAGACATGCTTGGCCAGTCCATCACCTTTAACCTCAACTTTTTTTAGCAAGGCAGTGGTTGTCTTGGAGGTGTGTTTGGGGTCGTTATCATGTTGGAATACTGCCCTACAGCCCAGTCTCCGAAGGGAGGAGATCATGCTCTGCTCATTCATGGTTCCCTCAATGAACTGTAGCTCCCCAGTGCCGGTAGCACTCATGCAGCCCCAGACCGTGACACTCCCACCACCATGCTTGACTGTAGGCAAGACAAACTTGTCTTTGTACTCCTCACCTGGTTGCCGCCACACACGCTTGACATCATCTGAACCAAATAATTTTATCTTGGTCTCATTAGACCACAGGACATGGTTCCAGTAATGTTCTTAGTCTGCTTGTCTTCAGCAAACTGTTTGTTGGCTTTCTTGTGCATCATCTTTAGAAGAGGCTTCCTTCTGGGACAACAGCCACGCAGACCAATTTGATGCAGTGTGCGGCGCATGGTCTGAGCACTGACAGGCTGAGCCCCCACCCCTTCAACCTCTGCAGCAATGCTGGCAGCACTCATACGTCTATTTCCCAAACACAACCTCTGGATATGACACGGAGCACTTCAACTCAACTTCTTTGGTCGACCATGGCGAGGCCTGTTCTGAGTGGAACCTGTCCTGTTAAACCGCTGTATGGTCTTGGCCACCGTGCTGCAGCTCAGTTTCAGGGTTTTGGCAATCTTCTTATAGCCTATGCCATCTTGATGTAGAGCAACAATTCTTTTTTTCAGATCCTCAGAGAGTTCTTTGCCATGAGGTGCCATGTTGAACTTCCAGTGACCAGTATGAGAGAGTGAGAGCGATAACACCAAATTTAACACACCTGCTTCCCATTCACACCTGAGACCTCGTAACACTAACGAGTCACATGACACCGGGGAGGGAAAATGGCCAATTAGGCCCAATTTGGACATTTTCACTTAGGGGTGTACTCACTTTTGTGGCCAGCGGTTTAGACGTTAATGGCTGTGTGTTGAATTATTTTGAGGGGAAAGCAAATTTACACTGTTATACAAGCTGTATACTCACTACTTCACATTGTAGCAAAGTGTCATTTCTTCAGTGTTGTCACATGAAAATATATTATAAAATATTTACAAAAATGTGAGGGGTGTACTCACTTCTGTGAGATACTGTACATTTAGTCGATTAAACAAAAACAGGATACGGTTGACTAAACATGATACAACCTACAAAGTACTTTTGACAGAACTAAGGCTAAATAAATAAAAAAATGCTGATGAAATTAACACTAGTACAGAAATTGGTAGCGATAACTGTAAAATTAGACTGGTATTGGTACTGACTACTGAAAATGTGAAAATTGGACACAGTGAATGGTCTTTCACAATAGAATTCCCATTCTTGTGTTTTGGTGACTATATATAGAATAAGAATTAAGATTAAGTAGGAATAAACTAGTATGTACCTCCAGTTCAGTTTCTTCCTCTGGAAGTCCCAGAAGTCCCTTAAGCTCCTCGTCATCACCAGTTTTACTTTCCCCGACACCAGTGCCCGGCTGACTCTGAGGTTTCTCCCGAATGGTGTAGACACGTGTGGACGCACCAAACGACATAGTGGAGTCGATGGGAACCTGCTGGGGCTTGTGGGGCTCCAGGCGAATGTGTCCGAGGAACGTACCATGTGCTACAGGAAGTCAAAACACATGCTTGTTTAGAGTCTTGTATATTGGTAAACTGACGGATATGACAAATGTTTCTCATTGGTCTGGATGCACTTACTGCTGTTAAGGTCGATGAGAAACACCCGTTTCAAATGCCTGTGGTAGACGAGTGCCGCATGCACGCGAGAGCACGACTGATGGTCGATGGTGAAGTCACAGATGTCTGGGTTCCTCCCAAACAAATAGTACTTCTTTTCATCAATGATCAGTTTCTGCAGAGAGACCGCTTCAGTAGGTTGTTTACATTCAAACTTATTTTGTGTGCTCAAAACTACACACAATCAGATATAAGTGGGCAGAAATGACAGTATATAAATTAGGACTGTAGAAATTAGTTGACCATTTAATAACCTTATCTCTTTTAGGTTGTGTCTACATTCCAAGAAAAGGAAAAATAACTTCTTTTAGCGGAAATAGGCCTGTGCCTACTAGTGAAAAAAGCTTGTATAGGTTATTTATTTATTTACACAGAAATGGTGCAGAATCTTAAATATTTCATAATGTTGCATAATGTCCTGCAACTTTAAATTTGATCTTGAATATCAGAAATTAAGGCAAGACACTACAGTTAAAACCATTGTTTTGTTATGCGCTGGTACATTTTGGGCTATTTTACTTCCATAGCATTGTCTTCTTTCATACTAGTGGAAAGAAAACATCCAAAATACACATTTAAGTGACTATTGTATTAAACGTATGTACCTGTGTCTGTAGATGTAAATTATAATACATATCTTTAAAGGCAGTTCTCTCAAAATTATTTTTTTCTCCAGCACTGAGACAGAAATCTGCACTTCAGCATCAAACTTTACAGTTTTAGTCCAATAAAACTGTAAAGTTTTTTTCCCCCCAGTTGACAGTATTGACATTTTATGACATGACAAAGAAAGATATCCAAAATCCCCTCTATAAAAACCTTTAATATGTCAACAAAATGAAACAAAAAATTTTCACCCTGGCTTTATGCTCAGATTTCTGTGCTGTAGATGTATGCACATTAGTGCATATGTAATTAGATAATGCCTCATATTTAAACATTACATTTCAGGAAACTTGTAACATCTTAATGTACGGTGATTAATCCACTGGGGAAGTATGGTGATTTCTTTTAGTTAAAAATGTTACTCTATTCACCTGTGGTGTCTTGTCTTAAATGATCTCAGATGCCACTTTGAATGGCACTGTATATAAACCACAAGCTAAAAAATTACTCATACCATGCCAGTATTTTGTCATTCGACCAGCCCAACAGAAGAACACATAACATGTAATCACACGTCATAATGTGCCCTAGAGTTATAACACCTGAGGAGTGACTCCCTTCTCAGAGCTTAAATCTCAGGGTCTTGTGTTTCTGTAGCACCATTTTGGACCTGACAGCCACGTCACGCACGCATCAGTAAAAAAAAACTCAACTGAGCTGCAGGCGGTCAGGCCAGTATCTGGTGCATGTGTCGCATGTTGGAAAAGCTGTCAATCACTTGTTGTTTAAATAAAAAGGAATGGTTTACCCCCCAAAAATAAATAAACCCATACCTTATTGTTTTATACACATCATATATATGGCTTTATATACAGTACCAGTCAAAAGTTTGAAAACATTATTATTTTTAATGTTTTTGAAAGAAGTCTCATGCTCATCAAGCCTGCATTTATTTGATCAAAAATACAGAATAAACAGTAATATTGTCAAATACTATTGCAATTTAAAATAACGGTTTTCTATTTTAATATATTTTACAATATTATTTATTTCTGTGAGCAAAGATTTCTTGAGGGATCATGTGACGCTGAAGAGAGGAGTAATGATGCTGAAAATTCAGTTGCTCACAGGAATAAATTACTTTTTAAAATATATTACAATAATAAAAAAAATATTTTAAATTGTAATATTTCACAACATTACTGTTTTTTCTTTATTTTTGATCAAATAAATGCACGCCATATACTTATATTATATTATATAATATATATTTGCAGATNGATTCCAATAAAGATAATTTGGGGGTTCTGCCTTTTATACCTTCTTTTAAATGAATGATAATTTCATTATAATTAATATATTAAATATTATAACTTAATATTAACACACATTAACTAAATTCTGAAGATTAAATTATTATTTCTTACCTTTCTGAATTAAATTAATATATATATAATTACTATTAATATTGAACATCAAACTGGTTTCTTAACATTTTCTTAATGCAAAGCCCAAATTCAGTGCATTTTCCTGCCCTGATTATTGGCCGATATATCGGTGCATCTTATATGTATATACACACACAGTTGCAAGAAAAAGTATGTGAACCACTTGCAGAAAATGTGAATAATTTTAACAAAATAAGAGAGATCATACTGTCCTGAGTAAGATATTTTACATAAAAGCTGTTTACATATAATCCACAAGACCTAAAATAGCTGAATTTATTCAAATATGTCCGTTCAAAAGTTTGTGAACCATTGGTTCTTAATACTGTGTGTGGTTACCTGATGATCTATGACTGTTTTTGTGTTTTGTGATGGTTGTTCATGAGTCTCTTGTTTGTTCTGAGCAGTTAAACTGAGCTCTGTTCTTCAGAAAAATCCTCCAGGTCCTGCAGGTTCTTTAGTTTTTAAGCATCTTCTGCATATTTGAACCCTTTCCAGCAGTGGCTGTATGATTTTGAGATCTGTCTTTTCACACTGAGGACAATTGAGGGACTCAAACACAACTATTAAAAAAGGTTCAAACATTCACTGATGCTCCAGAAGGAAACACGGTGCATTAAGAG
>RJVU01053528.1:1010257-1050674 GCA_003731715.1 Anabarilius grahami | reverse complement strand
TTAAAGGTGGTACAGAGGATCTTTTCGTCGACTGATTTTTTTAAATGAGCGCATGCGTAAGAACAACCCCCCTCCATTTCGAGGGCACGCCTCCCAAAACGCCTTCCTATCGAAACACGAGTGTTTACCACCGGCATTCGCTGTGTTATTAAGCCGGGCACACATTTAACGACTAGCTAAAACATTCTAAGACTGTGCTCAACATACAGCGATTGTTTCCTGCTCCTGAAGCAGATTTATATACTTTCACATGGAATTTGAACACCGACTGTAATCGCAGACTGAACGCAACTGGCTCTGACTGGACACGTTTGAGCGCGATCAGTCATAAGTATCAATTTACATTCATAATCGGCCTTACAATCGTTAAGTGTGTGCGCGACTTAAAGCCGCGCACACACTTAGTGGATTCATTATGTCGGACTCACCGCAGGTAACTCATAATCTGCAGTTGTTACTCCTGTCTCCTGACAAAAACATTGCATGCGGCGCCTGTGGAGTGTGGAAAGTTAGTGGAGCGCGCAGCCGCGTGTCTCTCACAAGCAACGTCATGGCAGTGATTGACAAGCCAGAGGACCAATCATTTACGCGATGATCGTGTAAACGATTGGCTGATGTTTTTAAGACCCTACCTCGTGCACAGATGATGTATATTAATAATATTCCTTTCAGTGCACCTAATAAATAGTATTTTTTCAGTTAGTAAAGACAGTTTCAAGTAATATTGCAAAAATGTATAAAACAAAACATCCTATGTAGCACCTTTAAGAACCAATGGTTCACAAACTTTTGAACGGAGATATTTTAGTAAATTCAGCTACTTTTTTGTCTTGTGAACTAAATGTAAACATCTTTTATGTAAAATATCTTACTCAGGACAGTACTAAACAAAAAATAACATGCATTTTGTATGATCCCTCTTTTTTAATTAAAATTATTCACATTTTCACAGATTCTGCAAGTGGTTCACATACTTATTCTTGCAACTGTATATATAAAAGTTTAAGTTTATCCCTTTTGGACTGTGGTCACATTTAACTTCGCATGGAAAAAACTTGCATCAAGATAATAAAAAAACTCTCTTCACATAACAGCATACAGGTCTGGAACCACACGTGGGGAAGTAAATAGAAAAAAAATAAAAATATAAAATCTGTGATGGTTAAATTCTAATGAAAAACTTCACTTAAATTATTAACCAGTCTTCTTAACACTCAATGCAATACCTCAACAAGTTTGTCTCCTTTCACCACGTCCAAATGCAGCCCTGCTGGAGGCTTCCCTGCCCTGAAATGAACAAGAACTCGTTTCACTAGTGTACATTATGGTCATAAATAAAGCATTTGCCTTCTAAGATGTTCCCTACTTTGCTCAATTAATATTACTATACTCTTCCACACAGAGAATGCGATTTGTAAAACTAGTCTGAGCTCCATTAGTGTGACGATATATATCTGCTACAGAGCAAGAGCTAACAGTTCGGTGTAAGACTGATGTTTTAATGCTGGGAGGATAAAGCCGTATTCATGCACTAAAGCCAGTATGCACTGCAGTTTAGTTTTTACCATGACGGACAGTCGAAATGTGGATTCTTCTCTGTAGTATTTGTTGCCATTGTCACACATTCTTCTCAGCTACCAAAGCGCCGAGCATCCTGGGTAAGCTGCTACTGAACGTCTTCCGGCTCATAAATATTAAACGCGTAACGCGAAGTTCCTTCAATAGTCGTAACTGATTGGCTTAAAAGCAGACGCGAGTCACGCGAATTCACAACGAAAGACGGAACGAGTGTAAACGCCCCTTTAGGAAGCCTAACCAATCAACATCAGTATCACTCGCGTAATATTCATGAGCTAAGCCTTCGCCATAAAAGGATTTGTAATTCCGGGAGACAGTCGCAAATGTTGTATAGGATCACAACACTTGTGGTTACACAAGTGAAACCGCATAAACATTCATTGTTTTTATATGTTGAAACAAAACATGCAAGTATAACAAAAGACATTGTATCAGAATGTATCTATTTAAATAAAGAATTCAATAAAATTAAATAAAAAGGCTTGTGTGCAGTTCACTATATGGTGTCTGTGGGTTCTGGGTGAGTCACTTTTGAGACTTCCTCTCTTAACTATAGTGTTCAGTGTGCGCCAACAGCAGATCAGCTCAGTGTGTGACTGTCCGCCGTGAGAGATGGGAGACCTCCAGTCCCTGCGAGTCTTCATCAACTGTCTGGATCAGCAGTCTCTGCCCCGCATCCTACAGATCTGCTCTGGGGTTTATTTCCAGGGTAGGTTTCATGCTTTTTATCCTCTCTGCATATTCTGTATTGTATTTCCCTTTTTCAAAGAGGAAAAAAAACAAGGAATATAGCTATTAAATATTCTGATCTTTGTTCAGAGTCAATTGTTATGTTCTCCACATCCGTAAATGTGTTTTGCATTAATAATTGTTCCAGTTTTGTATTTTTTAAGCATCATCTCTGTTTTTTAAATAAGGAACAGGAATGTTCTCTTGAATGCTCCTGTTGTTTTTTTTAAAGTTTTGGCCCCATAGCATGTGAAAACTTCATCCACAGCATTATGTCTGGGATCTCTGAAACCTTAAACAGAAGTAACATAAGATTTGCCAGGTGTTCATACTTCAGCGTAAAGTATTGAAACGGCTGCGAGGTCCCTCCGACCCCAAACAGGACATGAGGTTTAAGAGACCTTTATTTATTGTCATTGTGGTTTAAGCTGTGTGCCTTCAGTGTACGTAGATGTGTGACAGAATGAGCAGTCTGGTTTAGTATTGTCTGCATTGCTTCACAAAACAACAGCCTAGATTGTTTCTTATAAAGGGTGAACTCAAATCAAAGGTGCACATAAAAAGTTCACTGCTTTTTGCACATCATGATATGTTATTTATACACATTTTGATTCACTGCAGCTTTCAATTCATCTCTCAAATTAGTTTTTACCCGCATGAAACTGAAAAAGATTGCAGTTTGCTCATGGTGGTCGTCAGCCGTTTTCTGTCGGGAGTCAGATTTGACGTCAAATGGTGACACCAAAAATGTTGTTCAAAAATAAAAATGTCCTTAACTTCCAAAACTGAAAGGGTTTTGAGAATGAGGGAACGTCACACAATCTGTCCAGGTTGGTACCTGCCAAATTTGGTTTCTTAAATATTTGCACCAAAATATGGAGATTGATTAGACGCCTTTGACATCAATAACAAAAAAATGAACCTCTCTTTCAAAAGATGATAAGCCTGTTTATTTTCCTATCCCAACTATACGCTGATTCGTTTGGTTTTAATAATATAGTTTGTTTTCCCCCATATTTTTGGGTTGCAAACCAAGTTGAAATCCAAAGTTTGAGGGAAGTACAATACTAAAATATTCTAAATAAAATATAATCAATACCATATAATCACAGAGAAAGATTTAATCCATACTTTCACAAATAAAAGAGACGGTCTGACTTCATATGTCAGGTTTGATTTGGTTTTAATGCAATCAATGTCCATGACACGTAAATCAACTATTAAAATGGATGGTTATGCAAACGAGGCTCATGCTGATGTGTTATTATTTTCAGGGTCCGTATATGAGCTTTCGGGGAGCGAAGTGTGTTTATCTACTGGAGATTTGGTGAAGATCATTGGTTTACAGCTCCTGTCTGTATCTTGTGAGGAGATTGACACTGGATCTTCATATGAATTGCCTACTGAATATTCAGGTGAGCCACTAAACAACAGCAATACACAGATGTGAAAAATGATACACTAGAGTTAGTGAAACTACACTCTAAAAAATGCTGGGTTAAAACAACCCAATCGCTGGGTTTGTCCATTTTCAACCCAACTTGGGTTGTTTTTAACCCAGCATTTTTGTTATAACCCTGTGTTATTCAGCATATGATTACATTAGCCTTTTGACTAAATAACAGCCCGATTGATTAGAGGTAAACTGGGACTGCTAGATCTCATCTCTAATGTGATTTTAACGGTAAAATATTGTAAAAACGCTACGGTAAAAAAAAATTGCAAATAGGTTAACAGTAAGTTACCGTACAGGGAAAAACTGTAAAAGCTCTTACCAGACATTTTATGTAATTTTCACAGTAAAATGCTGTAAATTTTTACAATTTTTAGAAGTAAAATAGAACAAATCAATGTATAATTTACAGTCAAAAACTGTAAACTGATATTCCCATAATTCCTTGTGTGACACTCCACATTTGAAAGTATTTTGTTTAAATAATCAAGTTTCTTAATAGTTTTTGTTTTCAGTTATGTACATTAGGGTTTTATGTTACACTCTAAAAAATGCTGGGTTAAAAACAACCCAAGTTGGGTTGAAAATGGACAAACCCAGCGATTGGGTTGTTTTGACCCAGCGGTTGGGTTAAATGTTTGCCCAACGTGCTGGGTAGTTTTATTTAACCCAAATATTGTTTAAAAATTACTGTATTTCTTGCTTAAAATGAACCCAAAATATGTTGGAAATTAAAAATCAGACACAATTACTAGAGGCAACAATAATAATCAAAAGATGAGCATTTATTAATAAGCAATTTAATAAATGTTTATTGTTTAAGTATTATTCAAATGTTTGTTTATTAAACATATTAATAAATATTAATTTCCAACATATTATAGGTTCATTTTAAGCAAGAAATACAGTAATTTTTAAACAATATTTGGGTTAAATAAAACTACCCAGCATGTTGGGCAAACATTTAACCCAACCGCTGGGTTAAAACAACCCAATCGCTGGGTTTGTCCATTTTCAACCCAACTTGGGTTGTTTTTAACCCAGCATTTTTTAGAGTGTACATCTTCTGTTGTTTAATGAATGTTTATTGCATTATGTAAGTGTTGTGGGTTACCATGATGGTGTTTTGCGTTTGCGTTAATGATTCTGTGCATCCTCTTTATATTAGTATATACTTCAGCTCGTGGAAAAGCTACTTGTGATGAACTCTGATTCTTCGTGTGGCTTTCTCTTTTACCAACTGCATTATTATGGTGGTTGTCAGTATATGTTAAAGGTACAAAACAGATTTTAGTAGTAGTGTGCATTGTTGAAATTACTGGCTTACATTCACATTTTCTTGTTTGTAAATTACAGTTTTATACTTTAAAATTTACAGTTTGTTTTGTAAATGTGTTTACAGTTTTTCTGTATTTTTTTTACAAAATTATTCTGGCAACCACAGCTGCCAAAATTATTTAGTAAAAACTGCAGAATTTTTGCTTACAGTGCATGGAGATCTAGCAGTATTTTCCACTTAAGGTGCTGTTGAAAATAATCAGTTTAATATTACAGGCAACGTGTGTAATTTCTATATCACACATTCTACATCGACTCCTAAAAAGTTAGGATTTCCCACCCATCAGCCATTGTCTTTAATTCAATACAAAACAGTATTTTACTTCAATACAATTGTCTCTCCATGAATAAGACATGATGCTATTCTTAACTTAAGCTCAAGGTGGCTGTTGTCCTTGGAAATTCATTTCTAAACCAAAAGCTAACTGGGCAAGTTTATTGATTTTACCACACTATGAATCTCTCTAGGTCAGTTCAGACTCGTCGCTGAGGACCTCCCATACAACACAATAGAGGAAATTGTGGGTCTGTGTCCTGTTGGAGTGGACGCCTGTGGCTCCTTCATCTTCACCAGCAGCAACGAGTTGACTATAGACAACTTCACGGTACCCGCGGAAAAACAGTTGACCCTGCTTTCTGTGGAGATTGCTGAAGATGGAGAAAGACTTGCACGGTGTCATGTGGTGGGGCAGAACATGGCTGCTGCAGAGATACTCCTTCCTCTATCCCTCAAAGGAGAGTTTTACGAATATGAAAGTGACCGTGGTTACACTCTACAGGAAATCATGTCATCAGCCAGGCTGAGCTGCCGTCGCTTCCGCAGCACAAACATGAAGAACAGTGGAGCCTTGCTGGTTTTCAGCCCTGTGTATGAAATCAGTGCCATTATGCATAGTAAGTACAACAGTGCTACTTTACTTTGTAAATATTTGTCAAGCCCCTTTTCCACCGACATTGTGCTGGTGCCAAAGCCTGATATGTAATTATCCAAGACAGAGTGCTGCAGTTTTGACATATTTTTGTAGGCTAGCCTGTAAGTTTGCATCACCCTGCTTCCCTCGACAAAAAAAAATGAATAGGAGTTCTAGGGGTTTATGCGCGTTGCGCTGAATCCCTATTGTAATTGTTAAAATTTCAAAGGATCAGCATTCTTTCCTAAAAGTGATTGGGCAGACCAAACCGTAAAGCTGGTAGTACTTACACCATCTACAACGTCAGCAAGGCTCGCCCCGATCGGCCTGACGGGGGCGCTACAGGGGTCAAAAGTACGAAATGGCTCCTAACTCCTAAACCGTTAGGTGTAGACTCAAGTGTCTTATGTCGTTGGAATCCTTGGCTCAAGATGGACAAAATACCTTGGATTTGGGAAATTTTCAGGTATTTGGGATTTCTTGAAAAACTTACTTTTGCGAACTGGGTTTTTGGCCCGATTGGAACCAAACCAGTGCATCAAGATTCTCCGGAGTATGATTGTAAATAGTTATCAAAAAAACGTTGAAATTCCAATTCACGGTCCCTAAGGGCTGCCAAAACGTTCAAAGTGGGTGGAGCCACTTTTACTAAAATGGCTATAACTCGTGAACAGAATGAGATATTTGCACCAAACTTGGCACACCTATGTAAGTGCTCATTCTGTGGTCGCATGAAAAAGGACACAGCGACTGGCCACTTTTTGGCACTATAACAGGAAAAACACATGGAAAATGGCTATAATCAGCCAACTGTTAGTCCGATTGACTTGAAAATGGGCATGCAGTGTCTTTGTCCAAGGTGCTATGATTGTCTATGAGGACACTGGCGTATGTAAAAAAAAAACCCATGCCTGCTATAGGCCAATGAAATTTCAGCACCTATTAGACAAGGTTAACGGAGGCCGATCGGAACGAAACTCGTTGGGCACTTTCGACTCATGGCCCTAAATGTCTGTAAGAATTTTGAAAGAAACTAACGAGTTTTCCGTAGTGTTTCACACATCCATACAATAGTCATATAATTTGATAGATCTCCTCATGCTGAAGAACTTTGCCTCAAGAACCACTGCTGTCAATCAAATTGTTCATTAAATATTTGCGATTATGTAGAAAACCTACTTTTGCGAATTAGTCCTAGGTTTTTCGCCCGGTCAGAACCAAACCAGTGCAGTACAATTCTCTGGACTCTCTAGGTCAATAATTATCAAAAAAAAGTTGAACTCTTTGGGTAGCTATAACAGGGTCATTTAGAAAAGGGGCGTGGCCAAGTGCTCACAAAAGCCTATAACTCCTAAACGAAAACTTGGAACTTCACGAAAATAGGTGAGCACATGCAGCATATAACTCTAAAGAAGCATGACAACTTTTATGGAGATTGGTCTATAGGCGGTGCTATAACTGTTAAAAAGCTTTAAAACCCATATATTTCCAATGGTAAATTGCCTGTATTGGCTGTAAATGGTCTGTTCCTTCTATGATTTAAGGGGTTGCATGCTTGCTAAATAAAACGTAATATCTTTTTGCACAAGTGCTTAAAGGTCTTGAACCCCGATAATTGCTGCTCACAGCTATATTTCATTGGCTTCTGGATTATTGCAGAATAAGCTCTGTGACCAAGAAAAGTTTATGACTCATACAAATTTAGTTCATCATGATAATATTCACAAATTAGCATAAATCTTGAATTTTGAAGATTTTTCCTGAAAGTTTGAGTTAGAATAGTTAACAAGTGTGTGATTATAAACACAATGAGGCTGCAATGGTGGACTAGTGAGTAGATGAGTTCACCTGTTCGGTGTGATGACGTTTCATGTCCCTGACAACCTCTAGTCCCATTTAGATACTTGATAGCAACTGCATTTTTCAAGACAAATAAAACATTTGAAACACCACAAGGGGTATTACTGATGTATTTTATGTTGTAGAATAAAACGTGAAAACATTTTGAGCTTGTGCTCACCAGGGACCTTATTTCAGGCATTTAACCAAAAGCTCATTGACTTCTGGGCAATGGAAAAGAAAGTGCCAAAATGCAAATTCAATTCTGGGTTTTGGCATACAAAAATACGTCATCCATGCAGCACTCTATTGCCACTACAGAAAAGGTAGTTGTCGAGCAGAAAAACACTGACCACAAAACCTGCTGTCTCAAACAAGGAACTGCTATTGTCAGAGACTGGGAGCCTGCACTAAACATTTTCTAAAGAGCAGCAACTCAATCTGGCACGAATGAAGCAAAAATAACTAGATTACACAAACCAGATCCTTGCATTTAAACAAAAACAACAACTACGAAGATAATTCACTCAAAATTACTATGAATGGGAGAAACTACAGCGTGCAATATGGAGGACAAATTCAGTCTTTTTTTTTAAAAAAAGAGCCAAACGGCAATCTGTAAAGAAGCTCTGGTTCCCATGGAACGGCACTTTGGACTGGATTGGCTGCATTGGCTGGAGAATCTTGCTATTTGAGAATAAACATTTATAAGATTTTATTTTTTTTTTGCTGATTTTCAATTGTGGATTTGGCAAGCAATTTTTTAAGATTTTGCTATTCCCCCATTCAAGTAGATAGGAATTGGTCTTCCATCCGAATAGACCCAGGGACTACCACTGTCTCGTTGAACAGTCTAATAACAGATGAGAGTACAGGCAGTTTATGAAAGATGTCGGGTCGCTACAATCACTCCTGATACTGTGAAGAGCAAAATAGAATGCAGAACTGCCTGCACAAATACCGGGATGTGCAATTTTTTTTTTAGACTGTACATAACAGCTTTACGTCAGCATTCATTCCTCAAGTCTGTGGAAACATGCTTCAGTTTGCCTGGCCGAGAACAGCTCTGGACCATTCTGATGGAAAAGGGGTACGAGTAAACTGACTTTCCTGGAAAGGGACTTGTGTAATCATGATTGTAATCAATGAAGCAGTCTGAACTGAAAATTAGTTGCAAGGAATTTTGTTATAACTTTCAACACTGCATCAAAAGCATCTTGTGATTTCATTAAATAATTTTTTAGGCTAATACATGTACTCAAAATTGAAGCACTCATAAATTCTAATGAGCAAAAATAATGAATGTAGTAATGTGATCACTTACTGTACATCAATGATTTGCAAGTTTGTGGAAGCATTGTCCGGTTACAAGAGGGTTTTGCAAATCCCTCAGGCGAGCACCATTAAGAACCACCATGTTGGTGGAAAAGGGCAATCAGCTGAAACTCAATCCTGCTCCTGGAGGTTCATCTTCCAGTACCTTCCTAATCTAACACACATTTGAGCCAGCTACTCAAGATCTTTGGCTTTGCCTGAAAACTACAGGCCGGTGTGTTGAGTTGGAGTCCTCCAGGAGTAGAACTGATTACACCTGTCAGAGCAGGAGTGTCCAGTCCTCCTCCTGGAGGGCCACTGTGCTTCAAAGTTTAGCTCCAATCCTAATAAAAAATGTCTGAACCAGCTAAGCAAGGTCTTGAGGATTACTAGAAACATTCAGGCATGTGAGTTGGGGCTGAACTCTGTGAGACATTGGCCCTCGAGGAACAGAATTGGGCATCCCTGTCATTCAGGCTTGATACATGAAAACGGTCCTGGAATAAATGTTTGTTAATGATTTTTACATTTAGTGAGGAAGAACGTAGTGAAGTTCCCCTCCAGTCTAGAAGTGGATGTCCAGGATGTGACAGAACAGTTCCAGGATTTAGTGTTCATAATTCCGTTATCTCTGGCTGAAATTGCAAGTCAGCCAAAGGAGTCCTTCCCCACTCTGGCAGAGATCCTTGATGCCCCAGAAGGCAATCAGTTTTTTAATTGTAGCTGGTTCAAAGAACTGCAAAGAGAAAGGCACCTCGTGTTGCACGGGTGTGGCCACAAAACAATGATATTAGCCTCAACACCAAAGGGAAGGAAGGAAAAACAATACTTCTTCATCTCAGAGAGGTATGGTGGACGAATGAGAAGAAGGGCCCGGGAATTCGGATCAGTGTACGAGCTATACTTGGCATCCTCTCAGTCTCCAGGTTTGAAAGTAAGCGTGACACGGCACTACGAGGCGGTAGAGGAAGAGGGAATGCCTGCACTCAGTGTCGGCGAGCAGCTGGAAGTGTTGAGGACGGAGCTAATGGATCGACTCGGGGATAAATCTGGAGCTGCTCAGAAAGTAGAAAGTCTAATTTGCAAACGGACTATGGAAGTGGCTGATGAGGATGAGGATGATGAAGATGAGGAAGACGACAGTGAGGAAATCTCACTGCCACTGTTTATGCCAGGTAACTTTGTGGAAAAGCTTTCAGACAACAAGAAGTATAAATTATCAGATTTAATGAGCAGCCCTTTGCCTCTGGATGTCAAAGTGGTGACTCGGGATAAAGACCTAGAAAAAGATCCCCTGATGGGGTTAACAGCACTTAAGCTTGAGGAGACCTTCACAGAGACCATAGTATTGGCGAGCCTATCCAATAAACCAGATTGGTGTTTTGAGTTGCCAGTACGCTGGTTACAAATGTCTCTCTGTTTCACCACTGATCATCTGCCGTGGCCCAGTGATGAGCCCCCAGAACTTCATGTAGAGACAGTCACTGAGGTGACAGAGAAATTCTACTATGAATATCACAAACTCATAAGCAAAATTGAGGAACCACCTCCTCGTCCACCAAAGCGAAAGCCATCTACTTCAGAAGCACCTAAAAAGACCCCTAAGTCTAAGCATGCATCACCAAAAGTAAAGAGCAATGTGACCGAACAACTCAACAGCCTCTCGCTTCATCAGACAAAGGGTAAACGGGCCCCTGCTCCACCTCCACCAAATGATGTAAGCAAACTTTTATTCACCGAAAATAGAAATGAAGAAATCAAACAGTAATATGTATGTTTTGTTCTGATTTACATTCTCAGATTAGCTAATGCAGGATTATCCATTACAGCATTTTCCAAATTCCCCTTTCTGTGGTTAATGTTAATGAGTGATGGAAAAATCAATTGCTCACATACTTACAAGTTACAAGCACAGTAATCAATCCTTTTTAAAAGAACGGTTCACCCAAAAATGTGATCATCTTGTTTTAAATCTTACTTTTTCTGTGAAACAAAAGATGTTCTGCAGAATTTTCAACATGCTATTAGCTATACAATGAAAGTGTTTGGGGATGGATGCTGTCAACCTCCAAAAATGACAAAGCACCAAAGCGATTAATAATTACTTCTTGCCGTCAGTGACAGAAATAAACTTTTTCATCAGGGGGTGATATTCGCCCCCTTAAATTGATTCCCAGGGGCATTTTTACCTTTTATAAGGTACACGTTTTTAGTATTAAATGAGTCAAATGAAATCAGTATCAACAAAATCATCTTTTCACTGCAAAAAGCTGCATTTGAAGTGGCATTTAGATGCATTTACACAGACTGTTTATTGCAGCCCAGAGGGCAAGAATGCATTTATACAGCAACTACAATTGCATTGATTAAAGCCGGGGACACACCTAACGATTAGCTGAAACATTCTAAGACTTAACTGAATACACATACCGATTGCTTCCTTCGACTGGAGCCGATTTATATACTTACACATGGAATTTGAACACCGACTGTAATCGCAGACTGAACGCGACTGGACGCGTTTGAGCGCGATCAGTCATAAGTATCAATTTACATTCATAATCGGCCTTACAATCGTTAAGTGTGTGCGCGGCTTAATGTAAGAAATTAATGTTTTAAATACAACTTTAATTAGGAAAAAAAAAAGGACAGCCACAGATTTTTTTTTATTTTTTTTATTGCAGCTGGTTCTAAGAACTACAAAGGAAATCTTCATTCATTCGGGAATGAAGAAAGTGACTGACTTTATGAACAAGTCATTGATTAATTCACTTAACCTTTTCATTCAAAACGCAGATTCATTCAGGAACCAATGCGTGTTGCTTGGAGTTCCACCCCGCACAAAAAATTTTGATTGTGAATATTTAGTGCAAAGTTAAGATAAGGCTTGGGAAGGAATTGCATGGATTGTATGGACCACTTTTATGGTGCTCATATGTCATTGGAGCAGGTCTGTTTCCTCATTTTCATTGTATGAACTATTAGGGCTGTGCGATTAATCATAACTGATTTTCCGATTTTGGCTTCCAACGATTATGAAAACAAGATAATTGATGTAAAATGATTATTGCACTGTGTAAAACACTGTTGCTAAACTGCAGGATGTGTTTGATATTAAACAGTGTTATTAAAAGCGCATTAAGCTGCGAAAGAGATACTATCCACTAGGCGGCTTTCTGTGCACGAGCCAGAGTGGAAAGTGCATGAGCAAAGTATACCGTGGGCTTCGATTACGCACCGAAGTGGTCAAATAGCCAACACGCAACAATGCAGTTTTGGCGACTATCCTCGTAAACACAGTTGGTTATATCTTAAATTAATGTAAACAGTTGAGAAAGAAACGGCGTGTTACATGGTATATTGGATCTGTGCATCTCTTAAAGTGACAGCAACCTAATAAGTCTGCTGTAGTCATGTTAATCAAACAACAAAAGACAAAGATAAAATCACTCTTGAATGAATCCATATTTAATGCATACAGCAGTGTTATTTTACATAAGTTCGTTTATTCAGTTTTTGTAGGCTATTAATTATCTTAATACCACTGCACTGTTAATTTAATTTGTATTTTTGTTCTGTTGTATTTGTCAGTTTTGTTTGTAATTCGTTTCTTTGTTCTTATTGTATTGCTGACCGTTTACTTTTGAGGACATTTTACTTCAGCAAAATCTATTACTAGGTTAATGTATCTAAAATTAGCTAATTGTATCGTGAAATAAGACTTTGATCATATCACCCAGCAATAATCATGTTAAATAACCGTGATTTCAAAATTAACCAAAATAACCGTGATTATGATTTTTATCAAGCAGCCCTATGAACTATAGCATGTCATTCATAATGGCATCAATAAATGCATGTTTGTAACAACATGAAGGTGAGTAAATGATGATCCGAGTTTTCATTTTTGGGTAAACTATTCATTCTTCTCCTAAAATGGTACAAGCATAAATCATCCCTTATAAAGTCTGGTATCGTAACTATGCGCTTATGCATACTGAACAGAAAAAATAGCATTGTGTTCCTCTTTTCTTATTCAAGCTGGCTCTGCAGTTTATAAACTTGACACTTTTTTTTTCTTGTGCAACTCCACCAGACACCAGATCAGCCCCCTCCAATCGTGCCTAGGAAAAGCATATCAATAGCCGAGAGTGCCAGTCTGCCTAATATGTACGTGAAAACTCCCATGAAGGCACAAAAAGCAGGTTTGTTTGTCTTTACATTGATTTTAACACCCCGTCCATGATATTTAGAACAGCAATGACCCAAAATCAGGAAGCTAAAATATTATGTAGATTGTAATATATTCTTTTCTTTCCTTCCACCAAAAAAAAAAAAAAAAAAAAAAAAAANNAAGGAGACTCTCTGACTCAGACCACGACTATGAGTCAATCGAGGACACACTGACCCCCCCACATGAAAGCCTGTTCTATTAGATCAAGGACACTTTTTATTCATGTACACAAAAGGAATACAGCTGGTGTGTCTTCATAACGAGAAGTGCAAAAGAAATCAAGAAAGTACCAGCCAATATGGAGTCTCAACAGCACAAATATGCAATAGTTTTCAATGTATCTAAATACTCAAAGTCGTGCCAATGCAAGGTTGAACAAATATACACTTTAATGTAAATTAGGCAATGTCATTCTTACTGCTTATTCTTTAAGACATGCTGACCTCTATAGAAAGAATATAAGTTTAAATGAGTGTGCTTTTATTAAAATTACAGAAAAGAACTGAAATATATGGTTTCATTTTTTTGTTTGTTTTATTTTGTTTTGTTTTCCTTGAAAACTACCAAAGATAAGAAATGGGCATATTGAGGTCTGATAACATATATGACAAAAATGTAATTAGACTTCATTGTCTGTTGATCTGAAGTGGTCCTCATCAATGGTGGAGAAAATGTGTCCCTCGTTGCTGAGGAAATCCACAATTTGCCTGTAAAAAGGTAAAGAGAAATGAGAATTAAACTGCAGTTTCAAGGAATACCGTATTGTTCTGAATATAAGACTGAATATTTTTTTCTTAGAAATACATATGAAAAAAGGTTCGTCTTTTATTCAGGGTGCAGACTTTTATGTGTCAATAATACACCCGCAACAATAGGTGGCGCCAAATACGGTGTGTCACAGTGTAATGTTATAAGATTGCGAGCGTGAAAGCAGTCTTAAACGCTAACAGTGAAAGAAACGCTTAACGTCTAAAGCCCAAAGTTACTTCGGCCATCCGTGTACGTGCACCGTCCGCATACAAAAGCGAAAATCCCCTCGTACGTGATTTTAAAACGCAAGACGGTACCCAGATTTCAAAACTACAATAAGATGTTACTTCTACTGTTGATGAAATTTTGGTAGGCTACATGGTTTTCGCTATGAGATGGACAGCATAATTGTTATATAATTCAGATGGGCTACAGGTTATTTTTATGGTATGTCAAAAAGTGTTTATTTTTAAATGTGATAGTTTACCAGTATTTACCATCCTTTCAATACAAAATTTAAATATGAAAAATATGCAATATGAAAATCATTTAAAAAATAAAAAATTATCTTTATAAAATAAAGTCTTCAAAAAGCCTTTCCGTGTACATCTTGGAAAAGGGGGGGGTTGTCTTATCAGGGTCATCTTATATTCTGAACAATACGGTATGTGCAGCAGATAGACAAGTGAGTCAATTTATCTCACTTCCTTCTGAAGCAGGAATTGATTAACTTTGAAAGTCGGCTTGGGTTGTGTTATTAGATGGCTTTTGTGTATGATTGCCTTTGTTCAGTGTTACAGGAAAAAAAAAAAAAGGTGTTGACAAGCATTTGCATATTGTGAGCTGTGAAGCATCTGGTGGGAAACTAGAAAAGTTCACAAAAGAACAAACCCCGTGTCTGAATAAGCCTTATTTCCATACATGGTATGAAAAAAGCTAGGGCTGTCATGGCACCAAATTTCAGTAGTTGGTACCAATACCAGTCAAGCGTCACAGTTCTCTGTACCAATTTTGGTACCATAGTAAAAACGAACTGGTTTGGTTCCAACCGGACCGTGAGACAAAATGACAACTGCAGCCTCATCTTAGTTTCTACAGTTTAAAGTGAGCAGAGCGTGGTTCACACTACAAGCGCTCGGTGTTTAAAGTAATGATTATTCAGCGCTATATCTTTTTTAACAAATGGTACTGAGGTGCAATGTGTGGTTTCTAAGTGACAAAGCATGGAATATTAATTAGTAAAATGTTCACTTGTTTAGCAAGTCTTGGTNTACCAATACCAGTCAAGCGTCACAGTTCTCTGTACCAATTTTGGTACCATAGTAAAAACGAACTGGTTTGGTTCCAACCGGACCGTGAGACAAAATGACAACTGCAGCCTCATCTTAGTTTCTACAGTTTAAAGTGAGCAGAGCGTGGTTCACACTACAAGCGCTCGGTGTTTAAAGTAATGATTATTCAGCGCTATATCTTTTTTAACAAATGGTACTGAGGTGCAATGTGTGGTTTTACCCATGATCCAAATACTATGGAAGACCAAATTTTACCCTATACAATTTTACCCTTTAAAATGAGATTGTTACAATTTCTACAGATGTTACTGTTTTTGTTAATGAACATAAATTTACATCCCAACTCAAGCTATTGATAATGTCAAATGTGTATTTCTAAGTGACAAAGCATGGAATATTAATTAGTAAAATGTTCACTTGTTTAGCAAGTCTTGGTCATGTTCTGATGATAAAACCACAATTAACGGTCTAGTTTGACTTTCACTCAAAATCTGCCTTTAAACTTGAAAGAATTTGATTTGACATTTATTGTGATAATTATCAATATCGACTGATATGAAAATGTTAGTGATATTTTGGCCATATCGCCCAGCCCCAATATAGCACAGCATAGTTGAAGGACTTGGTATCGAAGTCTGTACTTTTGACAACACTAAACTCCAGTGACAGCTGAACTCTCCTCTGCCTTCAATTCTCGCAGACCGACCGTCAGGCATAGAGTCCACATGTTCATGCAGGCTACAAATGCACACTTCAGAAGATCTCACAGCTGAAGTCTGCAATGTTGGTGAAATGAAATTTTGATTAGATATTCAAAGATTTGTTTAAATGAAATAAATGCGTATTTGCTGAATGCTGACGGTAAACAAAGAATTAGAGCTTGCCTTTTTATTTCTAATATAAAAGAAAATGCTATAATACTTTTTGTATACCGTTTACTTTTTGTTTAATAGTTCTATCTAATAAAGTATTAATAATAAATGAACACTGAGAACGTTGTGTGCTCAGGCGCTGATGTTCTCAGTGATAAACTTATCAGCCGATATATCAGCCGACCACTACTATTTTTAAATCAGATTTTTTTTTTTGTCCCGTTTGTCAAACATTGCAATTTCAGATTCAATCCTGCACTTTAGTATAGTTATCACTTCAAAACATTTGCAGTGTGTACTTGGCAGCATGAAAAATACAACTTTATTCAAATTATACAGTATATACAAAGCTTGTTATTTTTGATTAACTGAAGGGGCTTTCGCACTGGAGGGACCTTTTCTAGTTCCTAGAATTATTGGTGGAAGTACCCGGGTTTTGCCGTGTTCGCACCTCAGGAACTAGGAACGATTTTAGAACTAGGAACGATTTTAGTTCTAGAAACTAAATTAGCTCCTACTTCGGAGTAGGGTCTAAACCAGCACTTTAGGAGCTATCAATGATGTAAGTGTATGTTGATTGGTCAAACGCATGTCAAACACCGGCACCCAGCATTTTTAAAAAGCCGTGTAAACATTTACTTCACGAGCAATAACGGCATCTACCTGTTGTCTGCAGCGTGGTTTTCTTTTCACCACCTCGATGATATGTAATACTGAAAGTCACAGGAGATTGTTAGCCCCACTTTCTGCACTTTCAGTCTCGTAAATTATGCGTGAATTTCACGATAATCTCAATTATCCACTGGTTTTTAGCGTTTGTAAATGCAGCGCTTAAAGATGCTCCTGTCGGCAGCTTCAGAGTTCCTATTCCGATGCAAAAGCAACCAGGATCATGGCCTGGGGGAAAAATTAGTTCTCGGGGAACTATCCTTGTGGCTAGTTCCTATAACTGAGTTCATAGAATTATTCTGTGCTAAATCCCTTGAGTCCTGATGTCCACTACAGTGGACATAGCATAATATATGAATAAAATATCTATAAAAAAATAAAAAAAATAAAAATTCCAATTGGTTTCTTATGCTCCGATGCAATGAAATAAAACTAAATTCACAATTTTTTTTCCTGTTTCTCAGGAGGATGTACCGCAGGACATGCAAAAGAACATGCGCTGCTCTGCTTCAGCACTTTGAGAAGAGACTTTATAAGAAATCTGACTCTAATAACTAACCATGTCCTGTTACACTTTCTGTCCTGTTGTTTCTGAGTAAGAGGTTGAAAATCAAAATAACAGATAATTGCATAGTATTATTATTTACTATTATCTTGAGATAAAGATATTTGAAATGGTAAAATCTGGATGGAGCTAGAGATATCATCAGCAGGGCTGGATTTACCTCATACTGTAACCAGTGTTGGGGGTAACGCATTACTTTACGAATTAACTTGAGTTACGTAATCGGATTACTTTTTCAATTTACAACAAATATCTGTTACTTTTTCAAATAAGTAATGCAAATTACTTTTTCACACAAACGTAATAAATAACTATATTAAATTACACAAAATATACTTTATGTATTTAATCTCACTTTATTAACCAATGTCTTTGCTGCTGACATTCAATGATCTAATTCAATCATACTAATAAGCAAATATTACTTCAGATTAGATTTAGGGGGCTTTCACACTGGGCTTGTTTGCCGCGGTCCGAGCCCAGGCGCGATTGCTCCCGGTGCCCCCTGCAGTGTTGGTCTGGTTTCACACTCAAATTGATTCTATCGAACCCTGGTGCGTTTGTGTTCATCTTACGTCATCACAGACATGCAAGGTGCATGATAGAAAACAGAACGAAGGTCAATAAATTGTGTTTTTTATTAATTTGGTGCTATTATGTGCAACAGATTAAACAACACTTGTGTTTACTGTATGTGCGCCGCATGTAGATGGTTTTCCGCTGTTTGCAAGCAGCTTATTTTGAGGAGACCGCTGATTGCCATTCATTTGCCACTCTGATTGCACTCACAAAGCGCGAACACACTGCAGGCTCACTCCTGCTCAAATCCAAGAAAAATAATCAACACTATCATCTCTTACATGTGTTTTATTTAAGTACATTTCAATCGACGAAAACGCATGCAAAGGTTACTTTACTTCCTGAACAAGTGCGCACCCGAGTCCGTGTAGCTTTCATATTCATGCGAACCGCGCCCCGTTTCAAAATAAACTGCCAGTGTGAAAGCCCCCTTAGACTTAAGAGTGTTGAACTTCCTTCTTTATCCTATTCTTCTTTAATCCAGAATGGCAGCACAGCTAAAAGGTTTGTTTGAGCTCTCTCTACAGGCGTAAATATGCATTTCTATTAACTTATTCATTTCACTTTTGGTGTGAAAGGGCCTGAACATTTGCCAAAAATATAATTTTTGTTGTTGTTGTTGTAGTTGTTATTAAAAAACAAACAAGCAAGCAAGTCCAGCCCAGGTGACAAAAAGTAACGCAAAAGTAATGTGAAGCATTACTTTTTATAAAAAGTAACTAACACAATTAGTTATTTTAGGGAGTAACACAATATTGTAATGCATTACTTTTGAAAGTAACTTTCCCCAACACTGACTGTAACATTTGCAAAAAATAATTTGACTGTCAACCAAAAACTGCTCCTTTTCAGGTGGGAAAAAAATAAATAAAAATTGTATAAATTTATATACAGTGGTGGTCAGAATTATTGACACCCTTGGTAAATATGATCAAAGATGACTGTAAAAATAAATCTGCATTGTTTATCCTTTTGATCTTTAATTCATAAAATTAGCAAAAATATAACCTTTCATTGGAGGAAAAGAATTGAAAGTGGGGGAAAACTCACATTATGAAATAAATGTTTTTCTCCAAAACTCGGTGGCCACAATTATTGGCACGCTTTTATTCAATACTTTTTGCAACCTCCTTTTGCCAAGATAACAGCTCTGAGTCTTCACCTATAATGCCTGATGAGTTTGGAGAACACCTGACAAGAGATCAGAGACCATTCCTTCATACAGAATCTCTCCAGATCCTTCAGATTCCCAGCTCCATGTTGGTGCTTCTTTTCTCCAGTTCACTCCACTTATTTTCTTTAGGGTTCAGGTCATGGGACTGGGATGGCCATGGCAGAAGCTTCATTTTGTGCTCAGTGACACATTTTTGTGTTGATTTTGATGTTTGTTTTGGATAATTGTCCTGATGGAAGATCCAACAATGGCCCATTATTGGATTTCTAGCAGAAGCAGTCAGGTTTTGATTTTTTATCTGTCGGTATTTGATAGAATCCATGATACCATGTATCTGAACAAGATGTCCAGGACCTCCAGCAGAAAAATAGGCCCACAACATTAAAGATCCAGCAGTATATTTAACCGTGGGCATGGGGTACTTTTTTTCCATGTGTGCACCAAACCCATCTGGTGGGTTTGCTGCCGAAAAGCTCTTTTTTTAGTTACATCTGACCATAGAAGCCGGTCCCATTTGAAGTTCCAGTCTTGTCTGACAACTGAATATGGTGGAGATTGTTTTTGGATGAGAGCTGAGGATTTTTCTTGAAACCCTCCCAAACAACTTGTGGTGATGTTGGTGCTGTTTGATAATTTTTTTTTGGCTTTCTGAGACTCAAGACTCAACTAATCTCTGCAATTCTCCAGCTGTGATCCTTGGAGAGTCTTTTGCCACTCAAACTTTCCTCCTCACCGTGCATTAGGACGATTTAGACACACATCCTCTTCCAGGCAGATTTGTTACATCTTTAGTTGATTGGAACTTCTTAATTATTGCCCTGATAGTGGAAATGGGGATTTTCAATGCTTTAGCTATTTTCCTACATCCACTTTCTATTTTATGAAGCTCAACAATCTTTTGCTGCACATCAGAACTATATTCTTTGGTTTTACTCATCGTGATGAATGATTAAGGTAATTTGGCCTTTGTGTTTCCTCATGTTTATACTCCTGTGGAACAGGAAGTCATGGCTGGACAATTTCATGTTCATGATCACCCTGGTGTGCTAAAAAAAAAAAAATGTAAATATGAATGGGAATATACTTCAGCAGATATTTTACTCATTAAAAATTCTAGGGGTGCCAACGTGTTAATTGTGGCCAACGTGTATTGGAGAAAAACATTTGTTTCATAATGTGAGTTTCCCCCCACTTTCAATTCTTTTCCTTCAAGCTCAAATTAAGTTACTAGTTTTTGACCAGAGCATGTCGTGTTTTTTCCGATTAGAATGGCTGCATCTGAGGCAGTAAGTGCATCACGTTACATTTTTATCAACGCACAGGTTGTAAAGTTTATTATTTGTAGCTATGTGGGTTTTTCTGTCATTTGGCCAACATATCATTGTTATAAAAAGATGAAGACAGTATTTAAAGGGATAGTTCACCCAAAAATGAAAATCAGGGGCCGTATTCACAAAACATTTTATCTTACCACTAAGAGTTCTCCTAAATAGCAGTAAAAGTTCTTAGCTAAGACTTTTCTCTTAAAACCTATTCACAAAGCTGCTGAGACAAACTTTTACTAAAGGAACTGACTGAAGTCTTAAGCTAAGAGTAAGGGCGGGGTTGACCTCGTTGCTATGGACTATACACACAGTGACTGGCTGATGGGGGAGGAGTCAGCGACTTAATCATAGAAATGTTGTAGAATGAGGTGTCGTGTTTCCATATTAAAATAAAGGTTTTAAAATACAAATGTTGCCCTATTCAAATAAATATTTTTTAATAAAAATGTTGTCATAGTCAAAATAAAATGTTGCCATTGTTGCCATAAAGGTTTTAAAATGTAGGCTAAGTGTCACTAATTAAACTAGTATATACAGTTAATTGTCCACCTCTTGGATGTCTGCATCTCAAGAGAATGCAGAATTCAAGCGACAAATTATGACTGACAGACCGCAACGGTTGGAGCTTAAAAAAAACATCATGTGTGTTCTACTGAAGAAACAAAGTCACAAAGTCACCTACATCTTGGATGCCCTGGGGGTAAGCAGATAAACATAACATTTAAATTTTTGGGTGAACTATCCCTTTAACAGTCCGGCATTTGTCGCTGAATCATAGCCAGTACTAAGACACTCTTCTCCACTCCTCAAATATACACTACCGTTCAAAAGTTTGGGACCGGTACGATTTTTAATGTTATTAAAAGAAGTTTCGTCTGCTAACCAAGACTGCATTTATTTAATTAAAAATACAGTAAAAACAAGAATAATATGAAATATTACTACAATTTAAAATAACTTTTCTATTTGAAAATATTTGAAAATATAATTTATTCTTGTGTTGGCAAAGCTGAATTTTCAGCATCATTACTCCAGTCTTCAGTGTCACATGATCCTTCAGAAATCATTCTAATATGCTGATTTGCTGCTCAAGAAACATTTATTGTGTACAATTGTACAAAATATTTGAGTACAATATTTTTTTTCAGGATTCTTTGATGAATAGAAAGTTCAAAAGAACAGCATTTATTTGAAATATAATCTTTTGTAACATTATAAATGTCTTTACTGTCACTTTTGAATGATTTAATGCATCCCTGTTGAATTAAAGTATTCATTTCTTTAATTTCTTTTCAAAAAAATTAAAATAAAAATTCTTACTGTCCCCAAACTTTTGAACGGTAGTGTATAATGTTACAAAAGCTTTGTATTTCAGATAAATGCTGTTCTTTTGAACTTTTTATTAATCAAGGAATCCTGAAAAAAAAAGTACACAACTGTTTTCAACATTGATAATAATCAGAAATGTTTCTTGAGCAGCAAATCAGCATATTAGAATGATTTCTGAAGAATCGTGTGACATTGAAGACTAGAGTAATGATGGAGTAATGATGCTGAAATGATGCTGGGGCAGTCGTGGCCTAATGGATAGAGAGTCGGACTTGTAACCCAAAGGTCATGGGTTCGAATCTCAGGTCCGGCAGGGATTGTCGGTGAGGGGAGTGAATGTCCAGCGCTCTCCCCACCCTCAATACCACGACTGAGGTGAGACCCTTGAGCAAGGCACCGTACCCCCAACTGCTCCCCGGGCGCCGCAGCAATGGCTGCCCACTGCTCCGGGTGTGTGTTCACGGTGTGTGTGTTCACTGCACTTGGATGGGTTAAATGCAGAGCACAAATTCCGAGTATGGGTCACCATACTTGGCCACATGTCACTTCACTTCACTTCAAAATTCAACTTTACCATCACAGGAATAAATTACTTTGTAAAATATATTCAAATAGAAAACAGTTATTTTAAATTGTAATAATATTTCAAAATATTCCTGTTTTTACTGTATTTTTAATTAAATAAATGCAGTCTTGGTTAGCAGACGAAACTTCTTTTAAAAACATTAAAAATCGTACCGATCCCAAACTTTTGAACGGTAGTGTATAAAGCATTAGTCTTTGTATATAGTGTTTCTTGAGTAAAGAAAATGCTGTAGTTTTTTAAAGAACCAGTTCTTTATTTACCTTTGGTTTGGAGACAAGCAGAAATGCACCAAGCTGTATGCTACTGTGTGGAGTTATGAAGTTTGACTGACAGTTTTAGGAGCCAATAGAGTTATGACAGTGCTTCCCACAGGTTTGGAATATACTTGCGGTGATAGCCGGGTGAAAAATCCTCCTATTACCCACGGCACAAAAATGGTCTACTACATGTGACAAACAAATGATGTGTGATTTTTAACAGTATTTTTATTTATTGAAATTAATTTGAATTACATAGTATACTTTTACATTTAATTACATACTAATATTATGCATTATTATGCATTGTAAATTATGCAAAATTACAGCATTTAAATGGTTCTCCTTTTCCTATGTTCTCCTTGCTGTCATATAGTGTCTCTCTCAGTGAATGGGACATAAAATTTATATAATGAATAATATATGTGTCAAATAATGTTCTTAGTCTTTTCTTCCTGTGGGGGAGACTACAATAATTTACTATGAATTAAATGGAAATCAAATTAAATACTATTTATTGTGTAACCAAAATACCAATATTGCCCAGAAGAAAAAAAAAANTGCCCAGAAAAAAAAAAAAAAAAAAAAACTTAACGTGTGACTTTTAATTATAAACAAGCCCGAAATACACCGGGACTCTTATTTTGAAATGTTTACACAATTGTGGGCTGATCCTTCAGATTCTTACAACCGTCTAAAACATTTTATATAAAGGCCATAAAGTAGACATTGTAATAATTCATCAACTTGAGTTCATTAGCAATTGCTTGGCATAAATCTGCACTTTTCATAAATTGAGAATCACTTTGAAGCAGTCTGAAGCAGTCTGAAGCGCTGTTGCGCGAGCCTGTAGAACGTGCAACAGCGCCGCCTTGTGACATTGCAACATGCAGCGCTCTTTGTGAAATATCCACAGCATCTCTGCAGCGCCCGTGGGAATGTCAGCAGGAGTAAACAGTTCTGACGCACACATAACGAGCAGGTACAAAACGCGTAGGGCGAGGGGAGATTTTCCACTAGTTATTCGCGGATGGTTTTTATTATCTTGGGCGGATACAAAATTATGAGAGGAAAAAAATAATAAAAGCATAAATGTGTCTCCAAATATACTTGGGCGGCCGTTAATATACCTGGGCGGCCCGCCCAAGTAAAGTCTATGTACGGGAAGCACTGTATGAGGTTTGGTCACAAGCTCTTTTAAAACTTTTCATTGGTTAAATATTTGCAATATTTATATTTGCAAAACCCGCAGACAGACATTAAAGGGTAATGATTTATGGAGGGAAAATTGATGAAATATACAAGGTTTCTGCCGGACAGTGACAACATTTTAAATTATCAATTTATAAAGTGCTTGTCTTAGAGTCTTAGCATTAAAGAGAAATAATAACCATTTTTTTTTAAAAATGTATTATTTCTCCTCATTGTAATTGCCCTGATTATCAGCCATCAAAGTAACCAGCAACGGACAAAGTTAAAAAAGTTCAAACTAAGTTTTGCTGGACTTTTTTTTAGATGTGGCTCGACAAACCGAGCTAAAGTGCCAGTTCTTTAATAACCTAAAGATGCCTTCCTGGCGTACACACAGCTGTTGCAGTGAAAAGACTTTTGAAGAAGTTTTGCTTATTTTAGATGTGAATGGCCATCAATCTGCTGTTCCTCAAGTGATATTTAAGTAGAATTACTCAACTAAAGCTTACACAAATGTGCACTGCAGAAAAAAGGAAACTGCATTTTATAAAGTTGCAAAGTCCATTTTAAAATAGCATTAGAAATGCAAAACTATGATTTAATTTTGTTAAAGTCAAATTCTGATACACCATTTCTACATAAGAACAGACCAGGAAACAAACTATAGAGCTCCATTCTCGTAAGACTTGAGACTCAAGTTCACAAGATATTTCACATTAAGCTTCCTATGACAGGCAATAGAGGAAGCCTTTTCAGAGAAATTAAGGACGTGCTATTCTCCCAGCTTATTTGGGGTTACAGAAGAGAAATGGAAACTAAGAAAGAGGAAGAGAAACGTAAAATCTTTTGCTGGGACAAAAGCTCTTTCTTTATAGAGACACATCCCAAGAGGAGAAGTTTGTACCTGATAACACCGACGCTCATGCTATTAAGCTTCTGCTTGAGGTCTTGCATGCTGATGCCTTGAGGCTCATGACAACTCTTGATCAGGCCCAAAACCTGCACAAAGACCACAACTCAACATCAGAACAACACAACTCTGAACTTATGACAGTCAAAACGTGCACAGAAAATGAAAACAAATTCCAGCAGTGTGTATATAAATATGTTATTTTTATTATCAAATTTTATGATCAAATTATCATTTTTGGGAAAAAAAACAAAAACAAAACAATGTATGATAGTGAATATATGACCTCTAGATGACTACTTAATATATATTATTGTTTCAAATACATGTCATCACATACAAATACATCATGTAATGGAACTCTTATACAATGAAGCATTTTGACTCACCTGGTTCTGGTTGGCACTCAAACCATTGACTAACATACTAGCACCAGAATAGCTTCCAGCGGACCCCATGCTACCCATGCTAGTATGAGACACAGGCATCGAGTTCATCCCTCCGCCCCCTCCCATCTATGAAGAAAGAGCATCTATTATCAAACAGATATATTGGCCAGGTTGTTCACGGTATAAAGTCATAAAATAGAATATACTGTATAACGTGGAATGTCAGAGAATTTGGATGAATAAATGAAAAGAACATGAATAAAAATAAAAAAAAACCCATCCAAAAATGTATTTAAAATACATTTATTTTGTACTAAGTATACTTCAAATCCATTAATATTTATTGAAATATCACTTAAGACTTACTGATAAAAAAAAAATAAATAAAAAAAAATTATATATATATATACACTGAAAATAATAATTCAACTTTATTTGGAGTACTTCTTTACACAATGCACATTTCTTAATATTATGTCTAAAAGGTAATATCACTATTAATAAGGATTGTATGATCTTTGTATAATATTCATCTTTAATGCAAGATATTTAAAGCGTACCTGAGGTATACTTGCAACAGTTTCACTTTCATCTTTAGCAAGTATAGACCTCAGCACATTTAAGATAACTAAAGTGCAATAATATATTAAGTACAATGTTAGTAGTTCAGGGTTTTTCCTGCATTGAAAAAATTGGCACCCACACTCTCTCTGTTTTGCACTCTCTTTGCTTTCTCTCCCTCGCACATATTAAAAGGTTAGTTCACCCAAAAATGTTATTTCTGTCATTAAGTACTCACCCTCATATTGTTCCACACTCGAACACAAATTAAGATTTTTGATATTTCCACACATAGGCAGCAACATCATTGCACCTTTTGACATCCAGAAAGGTAGTTAAAACATGGTTAAAACAGTCAATGTGACTACAGTGGTTCAACCTTAATGTTATGAAGCGGCGAGAATACTTTGTGCGCAAAAACAAAACAAAAATAACGACTTTATTCAACAATTTAAACCGTTGTCATACGTAGTGAACTCAGTGCAGGCTTCCTTGTTTACGTCCGAACGCCAACTCAGTATTGAGTGACAACGGTTCAAACACTGGTTCAAATTCATAACATTAAGTTTGAACCACTGTAGTCACGTTGACTGTTTTAACCATGTTTTTAACTACCTTTCTGGATGTCAAAAGGTGCAATGACGTTGCTGCCTATGTGTGGATCAGATACCCTCAGATTTCATCAAAAATATCTTAATTTGTGTTCTGAAGATGAACGAAGGTCTTACGGGTGTGAAACGACATGAGGGTGAGTAATTAATGACAGAAATTTCATTTTTGGGTGAACAAACCATTTAATCTAAATCAACTGGCACAATGCTAAAAGTTCGGAAGACCAAATCCATACCGCTTGGTTTGAATAGTGCTCAAAAGAACGTCACCATCTTCTCTGAAAGGCATTCCGCATATGCAGCTGACATAAACCACTTTCAATAAACAAAAGAAAAAAAAAATCTTATCCAGTGATTAAGCGTTTTCTGTGTTGACAAATCTTTTGCGATGTCATAACAGCCGGGATTCGCACAAAATGCGTCCAAGTCTGCTAAAGTCTGATTTGCGACCTATTGACTCATTGGAACAGATTTATTTTAATGAATGGTTAAAACAACTGATCTGTCCAACACTGAACTCACGAGACGTCACTGTCTGAATCGGTGTATAACAAATAATTTCCTCCGAACACCTCTGAAATGAGAACATAAGTTTGCTTACCCCATTTAGCAAGAGTGGTTAATAAGATTTGGCCAGGTTATTTATATGACAATGTGTAGTAAATTACCTATAAAATCAGTTAGTTTAGACTGGAGTCAGGTGAAACCAGAACAAAGCAAGTTGTTGTTAGCTAGGTGCATTCAATTGTATATGGTAGAAAATTTGACTATTAGTTAAATTAACTTTTTAATGTTACTTTTTAATACTGATTATTAATTATTATTATTATATATATACCAAAATAAATAATTTTCAGGTCTAGCAAAGAAGCATCTTCTCTTACAAAGCTATGAAATCTATTTTTTTTGCAAAGGACTACAGTAAGAGTGGTGAGTAGCCTACTTTATTGTCAGTGTTGGGCTCGCAGATCACTTGGGTAGGGTACTTTTTACTGTTTGTGTGGATGACCATGTCTGACACCACCGAAGACCATTTTTGACCCAGGAAAAACCCTGTAGTTCCAACTTAGCAGACTTTAAGTGTACCAGTTTAGTACTCCAAAAGTACAATTTGCAGGGTATTTTTATTAAGCATAAAAATATGTAAATGTATTTGTAGTATACTTAGCACAAAATAAATTATTTCAAATACATTTTAGTATATATTTTTTTCCACTAGGGTAGGACTGTACAGTTAATCAAATTGTGTTATAGACTAGTGTCTGTAAACATTATAGTGTGAAAAGACAAGTCTGCATGTTGTGCGTCTCAGTTAGGTCTACTACACAAAAACACGCAAGTGTGACACTCATGGTATTTTTAACGTCTGCCGTCTCATAAATGAGGACATGAACTTCATCTCCAGAGTCACTTCAGCAGCATTTCACCATTTCATTTGAGAAAACTATCGTAAGATATACACAGAAACTCAAAGGCCTTCTCTACAAAAATAAAAGTTTGGTTTAAGAAATTGTGACATTATTATGCATTAGAATGTACTTCACAAAGTAATAACACAAATATTAAAAATTTATTTTTAAGAAATACCACACAATTTTCATCCATGTTTTAATTTAAACCATAAACCCGAGCAAAAATTATCAAATGGTTAAACTAAAATTTGATTACATGAAAAATTAAAAATGAATTAAACGTTAAAGTTATGGATTTATTTAATTACCACCGTTTTTTAAAAACAATTTTGTGTTAAATCATAAAACACAGAATACAGAAAAATTGAGACAATTTCTTTAAAATAAAATAAGCAAATAAAATGTTTCATAGAGTCCTATTATTGTTAAAAAATAAATAAATCCTTAAATTACTAAAGTTTTATACTAAATACTAAAATTACTGATTAAACATCCCTTTTAATTAAAGCACAATCCAGAAAAAATTTATTTAAAATTCTTTAATGCTTTAATCTCACATGTCTATTGATATAGATAAGGCAATTGTTAGGGTTGTTTGTTATTGTTGTGTTTTCTTCATTTTTAATATGTTTTGTACATATTTTGGAACTATTTAGTAACTTTATATATATATAGATAAAAATGGTTAACATGTTTATTTAACGGAGACGTTCGTTGTTTAGCAGTTTNCTCTTTTTGCATTTGTAATTTTTTTTGACCCCTTAACAGATCTTGTATCAATTAAGTAACTTTAGATTTGATAAAAAGGGGCAGTTCTTTTAAAATAACTATTTACATCAACTAAAACAAATTTGTTACTTGAGTGAAGCATGAACTGTAAGAATTGGGTTTATTCTTGTAATGTTTTGTTAAAAAGGGGCAGTTCTTTTAAAATAACTATTTACATCAACTAAAACAAACTTGTTACAAACTAAAAATGTTAATTTTATCTGAAATGCTGTTTTTCTTAAGAATTATTCTCACCACTGTTAATATAGTATAAAATTACAGATTTTTGGCCATTGTTATTTTGTACATTTTTATTTATTTATATTTTATTTACAATCTTATGTAGGCCTATATTTAGGATTTTTTTTTTTTTTTTTTAAACCACACAATAGATCTTGTATCAGTTTAGTGACATTAGATTTGAGGAAAACAGGGCAGGTCTTAAAAAAGATCTACTTCTTCTATTTACAGCATTAGCTTTCTACTCATTTTAGAGAATTCTGTTACAAACTCATCCATGTCCAGTTCATGTGTTATTGCTTTTTCATGAGCTAAAAGCACAAGGTTTTTTTTCCTCTCATGAAGCATTGTTCGGCGGAATGGTGTCAAAATTATTGCCAGAGTAGAGAATGAGCTCTCACATGAAGCAGTAGAGACACCCATGACCATAGCAGATACATACATACTATATGAAGACCTGCAAATGCATCTTTGTATTCCTGCAAGAGTTTGCAAACAGCAGAACATTCAGCATCAGATGTAAGTTTTTTGGACAGCATTGGTCTGGCAACAAAAATTTCATTCTGGAGTTCAGTTTTTGCAACCCCTGCAAGACTACAGCGAGGTTCAAGCAACTGGATGTCAAGAAATGTGTTGGATTTTGGCATTAAACCTGAGAGGGCTTGCATCAGCTGTAAATTCTTTGTGGAAAACCTATTTTCTATCTCTGATACAGCTGTATCTAGTATGTTCAACATCTGTCATCTTAAAGCTGCAGTGGCACATTCAGAACCTGACTGCCCTTCTTGCCCTAAAGGTGAAAAAATGTCACCATAGGAGGGATTCACAGTCCTTAGACGTTTTGGTGAGGGCTCAACAGTAGACATGTCAGCGCAGTACTGCTGAAATTCAATGTCATTTTCTCTGAGATTTTTCAGTGCACCAAGACATCCCTGCACAACTTCAGCTGCACTGCACAAATCAACATGCTGAGACTGTAGGATGGCATTAGCTGGTTTTAAAATGGCGAGAAGATGTATCAGAGATAAAAGAATGGCGTCGCTTCAGCTGAGAGAGAAGCCCGGATGATTTACATTTACATTTATCCATTTGGCAGACGCTTTTATCCAAAGCGACTTACATTGCATTATACTATACATTTGTATCTTAGTATGTGCAATCCCTGGGATCGAACCCATGACCTTGGCATTGCTAGTGCCATGCTCTAACCACTGAGCTACAGGAAAGTGGTTAGATTCTTTTGCAAGGTCAACTGATGCATTATCATCATTGGAAACCTTAAAAAGAATGTCAAGAATGACTTCCTCATTATCCACCACACATTTTGTGACTTCATAATGACTTGTCCAGCGGATTTCTTTTCAACAGTCTTTTGAGATACGGGCAATTGTATCTCTGAGAGACAAAATGATGCCTGAAAAAAGAGTGCAGGGAGCCTGACAAGTCAAAGAATCTTTTAGCACAAGCTTCACTTTGAATCGCATGTATGACAGTGAGGTGAAGCTGGTGGTTATAGCAGTGGATGTAGGGGATATGCCTGCCCAACCTTTGTTGTAATAAAGCCTGAACACCACCTCGCACCCCACTCATCACTGATGCTCCATCATAACACTGGCTCATTATATTATCAGCACTGTATCCTGATTCAGACAAGTGTTGTAATATTTCAGTAGTGATGTAATCTGCATCAAGCTGCTGGAGTTCTAACAAGCCAATCAGATGTTCCTCTGGCACACCATTGCACACAAAACGAATTATAACGGACAAATTTTCAGTGTTACACCGATCCCTTGTGCCATCACTTTTCAAACAGAATGCAGCTGAATCAGCAGTGTCATATTTGTGTTTTATTTTTTTCAGAACCATGGATGCCAAAATTTCAATCACTTCATTCTGGATGGTTTTGGAAGTGTACTTTGCATTTTGTGGGATACCTGATGTAATGTCAGCCAGGTATTTATCTTTTTCCAACGTGCATTTAAACAACTTGGCAAAAAGCCCCGCGGCTATGCAATCTTCCTCACTGTCACATGTTTCACAATCCCCGCGTAGTGGAAGCTCATTGACTGTTAAAAACTTCACAACACCTGCCATGCTTTTTATGTAATAGCGATTCTTTTCTATCTGTTGGGGGCCGAGCAAACATGCTACGCTCTCCCCTGTCACCGATCGGCGGCAAAACTCTGTCCATGAGGTCGAGGATTGTAAATGAGCTTGGCTGCATGCATGTTTTTGAAGACCACGGTCACGTTCTAATGCTGCTTTCCAGTTTCGAAAACCTGTCGAAACGAACGTGTCATTTTCAGAGAAAGCAACACCAAACACTCGACACGGAAAACAAAAGCATGCATCGCGATCTACAGAATATTCAAGCCACGGCCCTGACTGATACCAAGCGGCCGAAAAACATCTCTCTCTCCCTCCAAAAAGAGTTCGGGGGTATGATTTCAGAACCGGCTGGTAAGGATTCGCCCTGTTTAAATCATTTGGGACAGAATTGCTGCATTTTTGAGTGGGTGTATTTGTGCTTTTGACACCATCGGAAGCTGCTGATGAACTCGACTCATCCATTTCTCCGACCTCATTGCCGCAAATGGATGAGGAGGTGGTAGCTGTGTCCTGGTGAGCTAAAATGGTTTTCTTTTTTCCTTTCGGAACAAGAAATCTGTACATGCTGTATTTTATTAGGCTACTATAGTGTGGTAATTGAGTTCACTAACAGTTTTAATAAAATGAATTGGCTGTTACTGTCGTTTATTGCTTTATAATTCAGCACGTCTGTTTACCTCAAAGGTTGCGAAGTGAATGAGCTAAGTCTGTCTCGGAGGGAAAAAAAGAGGGGGTTGGGCAGAAATTAGAAAATAACGTGTCTGGAGCTGAATTGAATATCGCACTAATTTTGTGATTGGCTGTTATGTGGTGTGGGGCCAGGGTGGGCCAAGCCTCTGATTGGGTGGGCCAGGCCCACCCTCCCCCCCCCCCCGTGGAGCCGGGCCTGCAACTGACAAAGTTTAGTGAAGACGCAAGGGCAAGGCTCACTGCTCACCGATCACCTGCGTGTTGACTGGACTGGGCGGAGTTACGCGGCAACACGCGCTCTAGTATGTTTTTAAGTGGGAAGTATACCTGTGTCTACAGGTCCCAGTGCGCCGCTGTCTAAACTGGCGTTAAGGCAATTTTGCACCGGCCGGAGGCAATTACCAAACTGGTTCCGTGTGCGTATCACACCAATGTACATATTTTGCGACAGCAAATCAAAGTTATTAATTATTTAGGCTTTATTCAAAATGAACTGATAGTATTTTCTTCAAAACTATCTAAAAAATTTAATGCCTGTAGAAATAAAATTTAATGCTTTTTAACGCCATTTAAGGCCTTAATTTTCGCAAAATCCATTTAATGACTTTTAATGCTTTTTAATGCCCCGCGGATACTAGGCGTGTAAATCGGACAGTTCATCACGATTCGATACAATATCGATTCTCATAGCCAGTGATACGATATTTTCCGATACCTCAAAAAGTTCTGCAATACGATTATGATACGATTATCTATATCGATGTATTGTTACATCCCTAGCGGATACCCTGTTGTACAGTACATTTTAATAGGCATAATTAAGCATGGAAGTAACTAAAGAAAACATCTATTTGCTAAACAAACTAAGCCAACTAATATGATTCATATTCTTTTGGTATCTCTACCCAATATATATATTTTTTTATTAATATTTACATCTGAGTAGAGCTTGCTGTTATGGTAAGGGGAGTGACATTTCCCGAACACACGCCAAGCGGTGTCAATCACCACATTTCGTATTTCGAAAGGAGGGGTTTCATCGAAACAGAAACTAGATGGTACTTGAGAGCCAGACTGGGGAGAGAGGAGCTGTAATAATATAAAATGTGAGAATAATGTGTTTTTTGAAAAATCAAGCATAAAAACTTTCTACTACACCCTAAAAACTAAATCAAGACTTCGTAAAAGGGCATAATAAAAAAATTACAAATGCAGTGAAATGGAGGTATTGGTATTCCCTATGGGTGGGAACCAAAACTGAAAGTATCTGTATCGGACTCGTTCTGGACTACTTCGGATATTATTTAAGACTTTTTATGGGCTTAAATTTGTAACAATCAATTTCAAGACATTAAGGACCTGCAGGAACCCTGTATTAATTTTCGTTCATACCCATTCCTACCATGAAGTAACCCTACAAACATATAAGCACGCATAGGTCAAACAGCTATCAGCTACAGCTACTGTGTGCAAGTGAAAAGCAGAAGTGCAGAGTGGGAAGGATGTGTTAGTCTCACCATGTTCTGTGGCTTGCTCTGCTGCATGTGTGCGTTCACAACCTCAAGCATGTGTGAAGTGACTTCATTCATGTCTTCCAGCACTCGTACGCTGAACGCAACCAAAGACCTGTTATTCTGCAACGAGAACCAAAAGATTCGGTTTGACACTTTGTGAAGGCGAAAACACAGAAAAGAAAAAGAGCAAAACATACAAATGAAAAGGCAATGTAACGTTTTGCCAAAAGCGGCATGGAAACACAATGAAGGAAAAGGTTCCTGCTTAGTGTGCAACTGTTAACACTGTTAATATCCACATCGGAAAACCTACTGGGACCAATGCAGAGGAACATCAATGCTGTTCTTTACTCATCTAACTTACATGAAGATAAGTTTTTTTTTCTCCAAATTTCTCAAACAGCACAGTGAACAGTATTCACTGAACGTAATGCAAATCTGCAGTAGGGTTATCATTATTTACCAAAAAAATGTGATGATACCAGCATTTCGAGCGCTGTTGAGGGGATTCTTAAACACCTCTGATTGGCCATTGTGTTCACACACTCGACAGATATGTCTGTGATTGGCTACAATGGCCAACGATTCAAAAACACGTAAACAGACATCTTTGGCGCTCTTCACCAAACGCTTACACAGACTCCTGCTTTCAAATGATCCCGTGTATATCTATTGGCGGATCAGTCTATCGGTAGATATATTAGGGATCTGCTCATAGATGCCTGCTTTCAAACGCTCCCATGTGTATCTGTGTAAGCGCTCTGTGAAGAGAGTCATTTATTGTCTATTTACAACAAGTTTTTGAAGCGTTGATCATTGTAGCCAATCACAGACATATCGCTTGAGCACATGAACACAATGGCCAATCAGAGGCGTTTAAGAATCCCCTCAACAGCACTCAAAATGCTAGGGGGAAATGCTGGTATCATCACATTTTTTAAATTTCAGTACCAACTTAGTACCGAAGTCGGTATTTTTGACAATCCTAATCTGCAGTGATTAAATAGAACAGCACTATAATTTACAATTTCATTAATTACACAAGTTCTGACCTGAAAAGAGCGAAGGTTGCCGGAGACTTTGACATAAGACCCTGGAGGAATGACTGAGTTATCCACACCCATGTCCTGGAAAGAGTTTGAATAAATATATGTAGGAAGTTAACTTTTTGATCAGAAAATTTCCATTACTTCTCCATGCATTTGAAGTTCCTAAATAAAGGCTTTTAAAGGGTCATGAAACATTAAAACACATTTTTATGAGATGTTAACGTATGTACAGGTTGTTCAAAGGTGGAGACTCATCTGATGTGAATAATTATCCTCCAATTTCTATTATTTGTTCTATTGCAAAATTTGAGAAACTTATTTTTATTAAATTATCATTGTATATTAATTCATTAAATATTCTATATAGACCTAACTTTTCTACTACAATTGCTCTTTTAAAATTCACAAATGATGTGTTTTCATCCTTTGACAAAGGCCAAGCCACAGGTGCCATTTTCATTGATCTTTCAAAGGCTTTTGACATTGTCAATCATTACCTTCTTCTTGATAAACTGTATTCTATTGGTTTAACTAGAAATGCTCTTCTTTGGTTTAATTCTTATCTTCATTACAGGTGTCAAGTGTGTTGTTTTCCAGGGTTTTCAGTCTGATTACGTAATTGTTGAAAAAGGCTCTCACGGCTCTACTCTGGGACCATTAACTTTACCATTATCCATTGTCTTTATTAATGATTTACCTCAAATATGTTCAAACTGTTCTGTACATGTTTATGCTGATGACACTTATTTACACCACTAATTCAGAATTCTTAGCCCTGAACTTGCTTTTAAGCCCCATATTGATTATACTGTTAAAAGAACATGTTTGTGTTTACTTTATCGCTCAATTAATTTTTACATTTCAAGTCAGGAAAAGAATTGTTTCTCAGTTAATATTACCTCTTATGTATCAAAATACCTTTGACATTTAACTTGAGCCTCTTAATTCTTTGTGCAGATTTGTGAATTGGCTTCTGTTTATTTTTAAAATTAGTTTATTTTGTTTGACATTATTTCAAACAGTATTTGATTCCATATAGATCTTATTCACTAAGATGTATGAAAAATCCTTTTTTTTTCTTGTTCCTATAATTTTCAGTGAAGTTGGACGTAGTTCAATTTAGTATAAAGCTTCTTTTGATTAGAAATGATCTTCCTCTTTCTTGGAATGATCTTCCTCTTTCTTTCTATAACCTCCCTTAATCACTTTAAACTATCTTTATTTTCTTTTTAAAATAACTTGTTTATGTTTATAATTTTAAAGTTAAGAATTTGAGGATTTTTGTAATTAAATGGTCTCATGTTTACGTTATTGATGTATGATGTTGAGCTTTTGTAATGCACCTGTGGTTTGTGGGTGTGGGGGACAGGTTGAGCATTTCGTTTCATTTGTTTTGTATTTTTGTAGTGTGTATATGTTTTGTAAGGTTGTTTTGTTTTTGTTGTAATATTCTGTTTGTGTTTTTAGGACCTCCTTGGAAATGAGATGTTACATCTCAAGGGGCTATCCTTGCATTAAATTCAAATAAATTAAAAATATGACTATCAATATTTAATAAGTAACAACACATGACGCGTTCATGAGTGCGGTTTATGTGCAGAACACTGCGATGAGTTTAACAACACAGTTTATATACAGTTGCAAGAATAAGTATGTGAACCACTTGCAGAATCTGTGAAAATGTGCAAAATTAACAAAATAAGAGGGATCATACAAAATGCATGCTATTTTTTATTTAGTACTGTCCTGAGTAAGATATTTTACATAAAAGATGTTTACATATAATCCATAAGATAAAAATGTTTGAACCTTTTTTAATAGTTGTGTTTGAGTCCCTCAGTTGTCCTCAGTGTGAAAAGATTAATCTCAAAATCATACAGTCACTGCTGGAAAGGGTTCAAATATGCAAAAAACGCTTGAAAACTGAAGAATCTGCAGGACCTGGAGGATTTTTCTGAAGAACAGAGCTCAGTTTAACTGCTCAGAACAAACAACAGACTCATGAACAACCATCACAAAACACAAAAACAGTCATAGATCATCAGGTAACCACACACTGTATTGAGAATCAAGGGTTCCCAAACTTATGAATGGGGTTATTTTAATAAATTCAGCTACTTTTTTGTCTTGTGGATTATATGTAAACATCTTTTATGTAAAATATCTTACTCAGGACAGTACTAAATAAAGAAATAACATGCATTTTGTATCATCTCCCTTATTTTGTTAAAATTATTCACATTTTCACAGATTCTGCAAGTGGTTCACATACAAGAATGTTTCAAGTTATCAAGGACATATTTCATATACTCTTGTGCTCCAAACATGAACCAGCACCGTGTATGCACACATATCTTAGGTCTTCTTCAAATTAAATTTATACGGCAACAATACAGTGGTACATCTCATCATGAACGCGATGACACAATGGATTATTCTGATACACTGAAGACATAATGAAGCCAAAAATTCAAAGGACAAAAAAAAAAAAAAGTAACTATGCTTTTATTCTTTCCAGTTTAAACTGATGTGTCATTTGTTCAGAGACAGTAGTGACTGTAAATGTGATAAATATTATTAAATCATTTGAATGTTCCTCATTTTTCATTTAGACCAATAGCTCTGGAAAGATATAATTCTGATTTGTTGATATTTCTAATGATTTATCAAAAAGATTTATTCATGATAGTTGTTAGTAGTCTCTGAAAAATAAGATTCTTGCGAGTTTGTCATAGGGTTCGTTTTTTTTTAAATAAATGAAAGTGCTCTGTTGTTGTTTTTATCTCCACTCATATTTTAGTATTCATTTATCTGTTTGAGTGTGTTCTAGGTCTGTTTTATTGGTTGTTGTCTACCCTCTTCCCACCCTCTACACTCCCACTTTTTCACAGCTTTACTTGCCCATTTCAAATCTGAGGTATGAATGACCAGTGTAAAAACAGGGGGGTTTCATGACACTTTAAAAATAATTGTATAGAGACAGACAATTTCTAGCACACTGCTAAGTGAACAAGACATCTATATTCACTATAAAATTAGTGTGGCCTGAAAATCACAAACATTGCTCAAAAGCATCTGAGCAGGTACCTCTGTGTCTATCCACTGCTTGACATCCATGGGAGCTGCGGTCATGTCATCCACCTTGTACTGGATGTTGATTGTGGATTTATCAGTGCTTCTGATAACACCAACAATAGTTACCTGAAAGTGTCAGACAAAACATTCATCAGGATGGATGGATGGATGGATAAGCGTATTTGCCATGTTGCAACTATTTCCGTGTTTTAACATTATGTGCCCAGGCATTTGTGATAATGTTCAGCACACTTACACACAGAGAGATATTCATGCCAAGACTTTTTAGAGCTGTCAGTTGATGAAGACAACCTTGTTTTTGGCATTAACATGACTTCTCACATTTATAACTTGATTCTAAGTTAATATATTTTCTTTTTTCAAAATGCAGTGGATTCAGTTCCTGATAATAAAATCTATTTTTGCCACTAGGCTGCAGCAGTGCAGTGTTGGTTTTCTCACTTATGCCACTGATCATATTTCATACCGGTTATAGAAATACATCTACTTTTAAGATTGATTTGTGTGTTTGTGTGTGTGTGCTGGTGCGCTGATTCCTGCCCTTAAAATCACTCAGAACAGTTGTAATGTCAAACTGAATGCATTTTAAAGGTGTAAAATATCATCTCAAAGTTAACATGTTGGCAGCCTATTTCTTTTAAACATATGTAAAAATACTTGATGAAAATGATACTGAAAATAGTGATTAAAACTATAATTATTAAAATAAAAGGGGTGAGTTTGTTCTTATTTTTTCTGGTCTGTTAGGAGCTTCATGGCTCCATCTGGTCTCACACACAAACTACAGCATTGTGGTATTTTAAGGGTAGTTGTTTAGAGAAGTGGTTCTCTGATACATGAACCGCCAGTATGAACATCGCCCTCATGCGTCACAAAGAACCACTACAGATATTTACACTTTTAAAAGATGTAGTTTATTTAAATAGTTATGGTTCCAGTAGATAATATTCATTTCACCCTTAAAGTATGTGAGACTGATTTACTAAAGAAGATCTTAAAATGTGGGTTGCCTTTGATTGATAATGTTACAAAAGATTCTATTTCTAAATTCTATTTCAAATTAATGCTCTTCTTTTGAACTTTCTATTAATCAAAGAATCCTGAAAAAAATATGAAGCAGCAAAAACGGTTTTCAACATTGATAATGTTAATAACCTATCAGCAAATCAGCATATCAGCATATTTCAATAGAAATTTTAAACTGTAATATTTCAGAATATTACTGTTTTTACTGTATTTTTTGATTAAATAAATGCAGCCTTGGTGAGCAGAAGAGACTTCTTTCAAAAAGATTTTAATTTTTTTTTATTATTCTTAAACTTCTGTATTTTAAGAGACAATAATTACATGGTTCTCTAGAAAACTTGATTCTGATCGGTCAAGGCCCTAGACATTTTTTGACGTCGTGTTACAGACATCAGACTCACCTGTGCGATCTCTACCTCTCCCACTTTAAAGACGTCCTCCGCCTGCACTGCAGACATCAGCTGGGAAACCGTGCAGGGAACGATCTGCTGTGCTCGTGTCCTCTGCACAAAACACACAAAAGTCACACAACGGCCATTTCATTAAAGAAAATAGGAAAACTTACAAATTATTTACTCATTTATGACAATTAAGTGATTTTGGGGGAGGAACATTTTCATTGTAGTGAGCAACATTTCTACACTCCTGAAGAAGAGGTGGTGTGTCATCAATATTTTCTCAAGAGACAGACTGAAAATAATTAAAACATATAATAAAAGATAGTTGACTTTAAAAGCCTCTAATTTAAGGAAGTAAAGCAAATACTACAATGCATAAATAGTTTTAAAAACATTTTTTAAATTATTTTTCCTCATTACATTAATGAGAAATGGAGATTTTAATATTCTAAACTGTAAAAAGTTAATGNTTATTACAATTTAAAATTATGGTTTTCTATTTTAATATACTTTAAAATATAATTTATTTCTGTGATGCAAAGCTGAATTTTCAGCATCATTACTCCAGTCTTTAGAGTCACATGATCCTTCAGAAATCATTCTGATATGATGATTTGATGCTCAGTTATTATCAGTGTTGAAAACAGTTGTGCTGCTTAATATTTTTTTTGGAACCTGTGATACTTTTTTCAGGATTCACTGATGAATAAAAGGTTAAAAAGAACAGGATTTATTCAAAATATAAATCTTTTCAAACAATATAAATCTTTACTATCACTTTTTGTCAATTTAACACATCCGTGCTGAATAAAAGTATTAATTTCTTTAAAAAAAATAATAATAATCTCTTGAAAAGTAGTGTATATTGTTACAAAAGATTTTTATTTTAAATAAATGCTGATATTTTTTATCAAAGAATCCTGAAAAAGTATCACAGGTTATAAAAATAATATAAAGCAGCGCAACTGTTTCCAACATTGATACAATGATTTCTGAAGGATCATGTGACACTGAAGACTGGAGTAATGATGCTGAAAATTCAGCTTTGAATCACAGGAATAAATTATATTTTAAAGTATATTAAAATAGAAAACCATAATTTTAAATTGTAATAATATTTCACTATATTACAGTTTTTTCTGTATTCATTATGAAATAAATGCAGCCTTAATGAGCATAAGAGACTTCGTTCAAAAACATTAAAAATAGTAATGTTGGTAGTGGTAGTGCATATCTATATATGTGTGTGTGTGTGTGTATATATATATACACACATATATATATATATTAGATCTCAGTGGTGTGCGGTGGTGTATTAAAATGAGGAGGCAACGTCCTCATTTATGTTCCTCCAACACAATTTTCCTGGTTAAGTTAAAATTACATAAAAAGAGAGACCAAATACAATTCTATTTTGTTATTTTTACACTATGTAATGTTCTGTTTATTAAAACCAAGTATAAATTTCATAAAGTTAGTGTTTTTACACATTTTTACATTTATTCCAAAATAATAACTAAAGGCAGTAACAATTTAAACAAAGTATATTATTTATAAACTAATATTCAGCTTTTCTTTTTAATAGTCAATTTATTTTCAGCAGTCATCAAGCTTGTACACACTGGTCACTCACTCAAAGACACAAAGATGTGCCTTTAA
>RJVU01053528.1:964621-1006584 GCA_003731715.1 Anabarilius grahami | reverse complement strand
ACAGTTATTTTAAATTGTAATAATATTTCACAATATTACTGTTTTTACTGTATTTTTAATTAAATAAATGTAGCCTTGGTGAGCAGACGAAACTTCTTTTAAAAACATTAAAAATCTTAGTGGTTCCAAACTTTTGGACAGTACTGTAGATATATATATATATATATACACACACACACACTTTACAATAAGGTTCCATTTGTTAACTTTTTCAGCATTTACTAATCCATTATTAAAATCAAAGGTTATGTTCATATATCTATATGTTCATATGATTTATTGGACCTGAGCTAACATGAACTAAATATGAACATTATCAAAGATGAATGAATCCTGTAACAAATGCATTGCTCATTGTTAGTTACTAACTAATGTTAACTAATAAGACCTTACTGTAAAGTGATAACACATATATTACAGATATATTTACATATCTGTGTGCAGATATTGTATGTAGGAATATTTTGTATAGATATTGTATGACAGGTTATGAGCTGAGGCACACTAACCCCTTTCTTTTCTCCTCCTTGAGAGGCGGCTGGTGATCCAAATCCTCCTGGAGACTGTGTATATCCACCCATACTGGCCTCACCGTATTTACCTGCCAAAATATAAAGGTTTTCTGTTTCTATCAAGACTTCTGCATGGGAGAAAATAACAGCATAACAGCATACTCACTCACACTGACTGTATTTGGAGCAACAGACAACACGCTGAGCTTAGCGGGTTACAAAGTAAACTCAGAGTCGCAGCATGATACTCACAAGTCGTTAATAAACCACATACCTTGATTCCACATTTTACTCACGAATGTGTTTCTTCTGAACACGAACTAACCCGACAAAACACTCGAGAATCTCCCGCCACCGCTGATCGCACACTGTTTGACGTCACGCCTGAGTCCGCGCGCTAAACACGCGCATGCGCATGTTTGCACTGCCGCGAAAGTCCTGCCAGATTGCGGTTTTTTTCTTTACTTAACAGAAGAGATGTTCTTCTGAAGCCTCTTTTTTATTTTAAACAATTTAAGTATCCATCTAAAATATAAGTTAATCTGTTTGAGCAGTTTTAAGTGGGTGAGCTCTTTAACTAACTGAAATAATTAAATACGTTTTCATAGAAAATCGTAATCACACTCTTTCTAGTGTGTTTAGGGCACAATTGGTATAATATCTGCCCTTATAATAAATACCAAAGGGACAGTGTAAATGCTAACATATTATAGCACATACTAGGTCAGCGGGCGGTTCTCATCAGCGCGTATTTTAATATAAATATAATCATTTTGCTAATAACACCATGTGTATCTAGTGTTGTTTGCATAGAAGAAGATAAAAAAGGAGGAAAACGCCTTAGTGGGGACTTTTAATTTGAAGTTATTTGTTTCCTGACGTCACGAGTGTGTCGCGGAGATTTGATGTCACGTTGTTTTTGTATGTCGCGTGGTTCAGTAAAGGAATATAAATGGACGAGACTGCGAAACAAGACCTCGTCTTTCTTGAGCTCAGGCAGAAGCTGCAGAGAGGCCTTTTGTTCATTCGGTAAAGTGTGCTTTTGTCTTTCTGTACTGATACTCGTTTACTGAACAGTCATTGATTCATCAGTGGATGAGAGTGAAGGAGAGAGAAACATTTACATGACATTAAAGCGCTCAGGATGTACCTGCGGTTATTTTTATTCATTCAGAACAGTCAAAAATATGGATAACATGCTTCGTGGGGCATAAAAGAAGCTGTCAGATGTATGTATGTATGTATGTGTGTGTGTGTGTGTGTGTGTGTGTGTGTGTGTGTGTGTGTGTGTGTGTGTGTGTGTGTGTGTGTAATATGTNTGTAGGTAGCACATTTTAACGAAATAATAAACCCCAAACCTACACTTAACCATGCAGATATGCTGTTGGTAACATCCTGAGAGGCAGCATTTATTGTCACAACACCTGTTTGAATACTTTTCCTCATAGTTTGTTTATTTTCAGAATGCAAGTTAGGACGGATCACGTGACAACACAAGAGATTACTAAGAATGTAATATTTTCTGGTAGTAGCCAGATTATTGTACCGTTTATGTACAGTGTATATACAGTACACAGTGATTTCTGACAGAGCTTGTGACACTAGCTTTATGCTCAGTCAGTAGTGCAGTACTTTCAGTAATTTAACACTAGATGGTAGTATTGGTCAGGCAGTTCACAGAGTGTGTGTGTGTGAGAGAGAGAGAGAGAGAGAGAGAGAGTGTGTGTGATGGGTAGGTTTAGGGGTAGGGTTTGTGTACGGGGATAGAATATACAGAAACTATACAGTTTGTAGAGTATAAAAACCATTAAGTCCATGGAGGTCCTCACAAGTATAGCAAAACAAACGTGTGTGCTTGTTTTTGTGACATATCAGGACACAAATGTGTATAATGACATAGGTATTACAAAAAGAGGTGACTTATGAGGACATTATCCATGTCTCCATTTTTCAAAAGGCTTATAAATCAAACAGAATGAGTTTTTGTGAGAAAGTAAAAGTGTGCACAGTTTCCTGTGATGGTTAGGTTTAGGGGTAGGGGTAGTGTAGGGGGATAGAAAATACAGTTTGTTCAGTATAAAAACCATTACGCCTATGGAATGTCCCCACAATTAACAAAAACAAACGTGTGTGTGTGTGTGTGTGCTCTTATTCCTGCCCTTAAAATCACTCAAAACACAATGAAAATGTTGTAATGTCAAATTGAATACATTTCAAAGGTGTTAAATATATTTAAAAACACATTGATAGCCCCACTTCATTAATTATGTATGTATATATTAAAACATAAATTGAATAAAATAAAAGGTTTGAGTTTTTTCTTTTTTTTTTTTTCCTGTCTGTTAGGAGCATCAAGGCTTCATCTGGTCTCTTCACACATGCACACACACACACACATCCATCCATCAAATGTAATTTTCTTTGATCAAACTGTTATGACAGGTTTCTGTATGCATGGACAGATTTTTGTGCAACAGTGCTGTTCGTCCTCAGAATGACATGTTGTGTATCAAGCGTGGACTTTGCATTGAACAGATATAGGTTCGAGATGGGCGACACCATACATTTTTGTCAGGAGGGTTTTCAGATGATCTGTGCCAAGTTTTGTGTCAATCGATCCAGTGGCCTAGGATGAGTTTGAAAAAATCGTTTTTTGTTGTTTTTTTTTCCCCCAAAAAAATCAAAATGGCTGAAAATGTCCCGGGTTAAACTGTAAAACTGGTGGATTCTTGTTGGGCTTGACTCTTAGTTAGGAAATGATTTGGAAAGCCTCAATGACTTACAGCCTTTGATGCAGCCCCTATAGTGTCTGTATTTGACATAAATACATGAAACAAATGGGAAAATATGTGATTTGCTCTCATCCAGAAATGAAAGACACAAAACAAAAACCTCCAGAAATGTTATTTTTGTACTAAAGTAGTTTTACTACATCAAATTTCAATTCAAAATCGTGAATCAAATCGAACATATCGAGAACAAGTCAAACCCCAAGAATCAAAATGAATCGTGAGATTCCAAATGATTCCCACTCCTACTTATTATTCTTCTCAGACAGTTTTAGGGAAGAAAAATAATGACTGGCAAAACGGTACAAATGCAACAGGACTGAACATTGGTTGCTGATTAAGTAATGTGAACAATTCAAATGATAAGGCACACAAATCTACTAAAGAAGACATCTGTTGTGATCAGAGTGTATTTTTTCTCAGTTCAAACCTCTTTGTATACAATTCAGCAATTATCTCTTCCTCAGTCCCCCAGTTTTGCTACAGACATGAATACACCTGAATCATGTGTCCTATTGATGAGAGATTTGCTGATTAATAGTGGACTAAAAACAGGCAAAAATAAAATGTATTGAGGGATGTATGAGGGACACCAGAAACTTGACGCTGGACTCTTTTCAACTTCAGTAACTACACAGACAAACGCTTTTGAAATCTAGTTGTCATTGTCATAAATGTTTCACACTGTCTTCGTTTTACTCTCACAGCAGTGACATCGCCAGGGATGGTGCAGATGTGGAAATCGAGTCCAAGCAAGACTCCATCCTCAACATCCAGACAGCAGACCGGACCTATCAGGTGCACTTAACAGCTGGAGTGAGTCTAATGGAGACGTCATGCCAGAAAAGCCCAGGATCCACTGAACACGGATCCCACTTCACACTCCGTCTAAGGGTGGATCAGCCGTCAGGTACACGATGAGCTCTTTCAGATTATTACCCATGAGCACTTTCTCACCAAATCCTGGCCAGCATCTGGAGGTCAGGGAGTCTTTAAAGAGTGACTCTCATTTGATTTTCAGATTCTGATTCTTGAGGAATTTGAGTAAGAAGTGTGTGAGCTACACGCACACACACACACACCAGAATAACAGAGATTAATGAAGAACAAAAGAAAACTCCAGTAATGTGACCTGCTGCTCTGATCCTGAGCTCAACTTCATGTCAGAACAACTCAGAGTCAGCTGACCCGAAACAACTTGTTCCAAAAAAAACAATTTAACCCTTAAAGCATTCAGGATGTTTGACCCAGAAGAGATTTCTGAAACTTTCCAAAAAAAAAAAAAAAAAGTATGGGAACCAAACTTAAAGGGTTAGTTCACCCAAAAATTAAATTTCTGTCATTAATGACTCACCCTCATGTTGTTCTACACCCGTAAGACCTTCGTTCATCTTCAGAACACAAATTAAGATATTTTTGATGAAATCTGAGAGGTATAGGACTAGTCCATAGACAGCAATATATTCAACAGTTTTAAGGTCCAGAAAGGTAAAGACATCGTTAAAATAGTCAGCGTGACTGCAGTGGTTTAAACTTAATTTTATGAAGCGACAAGAATACTTTTTGTGCGCAAAAACCCCCAAAAAATAACAACTTTATTCAACAATATCTTCTCTTCCCTGTCATTATCCTTATGTGGTTGCCACAGTAAGCACAGTGAAGGCTTCTGTGTTTACGTCCGATCGCCGGCTCAGTATTGGCCAAAGGTGATCACGTGATGCAGGAACCGGCCAATAATGAGTCAGCGTTCTGACGTAGAACCTGGAAGTGCTGGACGTAAACAACGTATGAGAATGACACAGAAGAGAAGATATTGTTAAATAAAGTTATTTTTGTTTTGTTTTTGTGCACAATAAGTATTCTCGTCGCTTCATAACATTAAAGTTGAACCACTGCAGTCACGTCGACTGTTTTAACGACGTTTACTTTTCTGGACCTTGAAAGTGTTGATTATTTTGCTGATTATATATACGAGTCATATACCTCTCAGATTTCATCAAAAATATCTTAATTTGTGTTTCGTAGATGAACGAAGGTTTTGGAACGACATGAGGGTGAGTAATAAATGACTGAAATTTCATATTTAGGTGAACTAACCCTTTACAAATGTCAAGACTATCAAAATAGTTTATATTTTTTTAATCATTGAGTTTGTTAACACACTATAAACAGACTGTTTTTGAGCAGTCATTAGTTGTAAGTTTAAAAGAAATTTAAATCTAGATTTCAATTGAGTTAATACTGGTCATTCTAATATTATATGTTCTTACATTCCATAAAACAATATATTCAAAAATAATTTACATTTACATTTACATTTACATTTATGCATTTGGCAGACGCTTTTATCCAAAGCGACTTACATTGCATTATACTATACATTTGTATCGGAGTATGTGCAATCCCTGGGATCGAACCCATGACCTTGGCATTGCTAGTGCCATGCTCTAACCACTGAGCTACAGGAAATTCTCATTAATAGTGATAAAATGTTTTTTTCTATAATAATAGTCTTGCTATAGTTTTGTGTAATTTTAAATTTCAAATAATTTTTAAGTAATAACATGTAATATTAATTTAAAGTAACACCATGATAACATGCAAAACTTTTGCACATTCACTCATTAAAGAGAAGATATTCATCAGATACAATATGGTTTTTGTTGAAAAATATTAAGTTATGTTATGGCTTTTGTATAAGCTGATGTTCCACTTTCTCAAAACTGACCCAGTATGTGAAATTAGTATTCAGGGTTTTTCTTTTATGCATTATAAGGGTTAAGTGGATTTGTTTCAAATTGTGCATGTTGTTTATGCTGTTTGTTATGTTTGACAATCTTTGCAATTCTCTACGGATGTTTGCTGGTGGTTTCTGACCCCATCTAATCTGTATTATCATATTCATAATTGGTTATTATTTAGAAGTTTTTTGTAATTCGATGGATAATAGAGCTGCACGATTCTGGAGAAATTGAGAATCACGAATTACTGGATGAATCAGCGTTTTTTAACGAATCTCTTGAATGAATGATTCAATGACAAATACATTTTTTTTAACAGTCACTTGTCGCCACCTACTGGTGTAACAATATAATGAGACTGCTACCGTAGATATCAGAGTATATATCTCAACTATAAACTTTTATCCCAGTACTTCTGTGATAATTACAATGTTTGTAACACAAAAATAACGATACTGACACTGTGTGATTGAAAAGACCGCAAGGGTGTTCGAATCGAAATCACGATCTTTTAACGATTAATCGTGCTGCTCTAATGGACAGATTGACGGATCATGGAAGGATAGATGGATATATTGATGATAGACAGACAGGCGGAAGGATAGATATGAGCCCATTATCAACTACTTCCAATTGACACTGAATGGTACACAGTGTACACTAGGGCTGCACGATTAATCGCATGCGATTGTCACGCGCATTTCGTCAGTAAAGCCGGTTCCCTGATTACCGCTAAATCGCCATCACCTGCTTTCAAATGGAGCGGCATTTAATAGACAGAACCGTAGATCACTGACAAGCTACGCAATATCGCGTTCATTATCGCAGATGAATCGCCTTCGATAATGAACGCGATATTGCGTAGCTTGTCAGTGAACTACGGCTCTGTCTATTAAATGCCGCTCCATTTGAAAGCAGCTGATGGCGATTTAGCGGTAATCAGGGAACCGGCTTTACTGACGAAATGCGCGTGACAATCGCGTGCGATATATCGCCCAGCCCTAGTGTACACAGTGAACTATGATTATTTCAATGTATAAAACGTCTGTTTTGATTAATTTTGTTTTTCTCACTCCAGAAGCTCCTTGCAGTGTAATTGGACAACTGCAGGTCAAAGTGACACATTCCTTCCTCTGTCAGTCTTGTGGGTCCATGGTGCTTCAAGACAGGTAAGAAGTTTCTTTTTTATTTGCTCTGTTTTTCCTGATTTGGTTAAGTGATGCATCAAAGGATAGTTAAAGGTTCAATCAGACACATTATTCTGAAGTGTTCAGCTATTATGAGAAACTGAGACTGTTTTCTTACTCTTTAAAGGGCTTTTGGGCGAGTTCTTCCTTTGCCCAATGGAAACTGGAATGCATTAGTGGATGACTGGTGCTGCCACCCTGATCCCTTCGCAAACAGGAAGCTGCTCCCACGAGATGGGGACTGCCTGCTTGGTGACACGTTTATTCTGTTGGCACGGGACAGCAGCTGTGAACAGACTCTCACACGGGAAGGGAACTCGTCTCAGCAAGCCTCTGCAGAGGTAAGCTGGAGAATTTAAAGACTCATGATTTAAAGTGCCTCTATTATGCTTTTTCAGATATTACCCTTCATGTAGTGTGTAATGCAGCTGTTTGTGAATATAAAAGGGCTGCATAGTTTCAAAGTGCAGATAAATTGTCTCCCAAAAAGAAAGAAACGATTCTGAACAGCCTGAAACGAGTCGTCAGCAATTCCAGTCTCACTTCCTGCTCGAACCTACGTAGGTTTGTAACAAATTTGCCTAATGCCTGTGGTCTTCATTGGCTGCCCACGAACAATGTCTACTTTGACCCGCCCTCAAACTCTGTAGTTGTAGTTAAGACTGGAAGAGTTTGGTTCCTGTTTTGGACATGTCGAGAAGATGCAGTTTTCTGTGCTGCGAAAGCAAATTCAAATTGCATGCACTTCCAAAGGATGTGGACTCGTGCTGGAATTGATACAGGAAAACCGATGCCATTGTTACTGTTCGTATCATTGGGCCCTACCATACACCCGGCACAATGCGGTTTTTTGCTAGTCTCAGCCTGACGCAGTTATCATTTTCATGTCCTGCACCACGTTGTTTAAATAGCAAATGCATTCGCGCCCATGGGTGTGCTTGTCTGAAAACGAGATGTGTTCAGGCACATTGTTGGCGTGTTGCTATTTTGAGGCAACTGAAAACAACTGTGCCATTGACCAACTGAAACCTGGTCTAAAGTCATTGGCGCAGTATTTGTTTTGTTATTTGAAGTGCGCATTAGTAATATGCACCTATATGCGGGTGCACAACACGCATACACTCTGATTATTAAACACACAGGGACGTGCTGCAGCACACAAACATGCCAAATATTAAAAATAAAATGATTACAATGTAAAAGATTATTATTGTGTGCATAAAGATAAAAATGCTTTGGTGGAATTCAGCTTGTCCCGTAGATGGTCTGCTTGTGCGATTTAACCTCGCGCACGAGCAGATCCATTTTTCCGCTTGCAAATTCTGCCATGTAAATAGCGAATCCACCATGGCGTGAGCTCAACTGGCTTTTTAAGGGAATGGGAGATGAGACTCTGATTGATTTATTGCACGTTACGCCCAAAACACACCCATGACTCATTAAGAGAATAGGGACAACCCTTTTAGACCATGCGCCTGCTTTGTACTTTGTACAGCACTTTGGATCAATCTATATTGTGTTTAAATGTGCTTTATAATTAAATGTTGTTGTTGTTGTTGTTGTTGTTGTTGATGCGCCGACCATTTTTCTCTTCATTAAACTAGCAAAAGTGGATTCAGACTATAAGTCGCCCTAAGTGCACTTGCGCCATGTGCTTCAGACCATGTGCTTAGATCGTTAAAATAAGGCCCATTGTGTATCAAGTGCTAAGGAAGATCCGTAGCTGAAATTCAGATGGTAATGGCCGTTTTGTTTCCTTCTGACCAATCAGAGCAGAGTAGGCTTGCCGAAAGGAGGGATTTAGAGAGACTGAATCTTTGATCCAACCATTTCAGACACAGTGAGATAAGAGGTGATGCTTCAAAGTATATTATGAGAAAATGTTTTTTTGACCTTGGATGCATGTAAACCTACTGTAGGAGACCTCCAAAGTATAATTAGGAACCTCTAAAATAGCATATTAGGGCATTTAAATTGAGTTCTTTAGCATTCTTACTAATGCAACAAAGTGCTAAAAGTCTGATTTCTCCCTGCTGAAATGGCGAAGCTTTCTTTTAAAAGCTGTGCTTCAGAGCTCTTCGCACAAACACACATGCAGTTGTGATATTTTCACTCTAAGTAGTGCACTGTTCTAACTTACACAGCCTCAGGGTTGACAGAGGAGGCAGATGGTTTCCTTTCATCACAATAAAGGCTGAAGAGGCGGGGAGGAAATCCACTGTTAAAAACGTTAGGGTCGGCCCGGGCTGTGGAGAAGAGCCGATCATGTCTTTAAGAGGGATTGATTCTCTTTCTCTGCCTCAATCTGTGTGTAGCCCGTGGCCATGCCAAGAAGTTAGAGGCACACTTTACAACACTTTTTCACTCCTAAATGACTTCAGCACACAGTCTTTCTTATTGGTTTTTTTTTTTTTTTTTTGCTAAGTAGATATTTTCAGTATATAGTTGAGGCACAAGTTTAGAATCAAGCTGAAGAATTACTGGCAGTTTTATAATTATAATAATATAATATAACAATAATATAATTTGTGTCAATAGGGGTGTGAAACACTTGCTTAGTGAAAAGAAGTGTTTAGCCTCAGGAGGTCAAAATAAATATTACATGAGCTGTTTTATTTTCTGTTCATGTTACATGAGGTTTGCAATTCTCTAACCCTGTTACCAAAATGTAAAGTTACAGGGTTGCAGATTTAGCTTAAAACAAGCCAGGCTAGCTATTTTGTCAACAAAAAATGTTGGTTTGTAGTTATTGATAAACTACATTTGAATAGTTTGGGGTCAGTAAGGTTTTTTTTAAAGATGTTTCTCACCAAGACTGCATTTACTTGATCAAAATAGACTAAAAACTGTAATATTGTGAAATATTATGATAATTCAAAATTGCTGTTTTCTATGAGAATATATAATGTATAATTTATTCCTGATCAAAGCTGAATTTTCAGCATCATTACTCCAGTCTTCAGTGTCACGTGACCCTTTAGAAACCATTCTAATATGCTGATTTGATGCTCAAGAATTATTATCAGTGTTGAAAACATTTGCCCTGATTCATATATTTGTTGAAACTGTGATATTTTGTTTTCAGGTTTAATTTATGAATAGAAAGTTCCAAAGAACAAGGAATATAAATCTTTTGTAACATTATAATGTCTTTACTGTGACTTTTGATCAGTTTAGCGTTTTTTTTTTTTTTTTTTTTCTTACTGACNTTTTTTTTTTTTTTAAATCTTACTGACGCCAAACTTTTGAACAGTAGTTTATATTTTCTGTAAAGTAAGGACAAATATTGATTTGAACATTTTTAAAAATAACTTTAATAATAAGGATGAATGGCTGAAAATGACGAATCCAGTAAACACTTACAAATGTGTAAAATTGAAGAAGAAAAAAAAAAGATACTTTGATATTCGTGTAAACTATTTCTCTGAAGCTGCCAAAGGAAAGGTTTTAGTACAGAGTACCCTAGTAAAAAAGTAAAAGTTAAATAGTTTAAATCTATTAACATATTTACTGCCATATCACATGAGACTTACTGATATAAAAAATATAATTATTTTGAGTACAAATGCACATTTCTTAATATTATGCCTAAAATGTTTTAATGTCACTATTGATAAGGATTGTATGATCTTTGAATAAAATCTGCCATTAAATGCAAGATATTTCAAGTGTAGCTAAAGTATACTTGCAATAGTTCCATTTTTAGCACAATCAAATATACTTAAGTATATCTTTAGCAAGTATAGACCTCAGCACTACTTCCAAATAACTAAAGTGCATTAAGTACAAAATTAGTTGTTCCATTTTATCAGACTTTAAGTGTACCAGTTTAGTATACCAAAAGTACAACTGCAAGGTATCTTTATTAAGTACATAACATGTAAATGTATTTGTAGTATAATAGCATGAAATAAATGTATTTCAAATACATGTTAGTATATTTATTTTTCACTAGGGTACTTATAGTTGCATGGCTGGAAATAGCTGATGTTTCGACCTGGGGGTGTAATGAGTATGAATATGAATATGAATATGAATATGGTCACCAAGTGAACTGACTGAACTTGTAATATGTATAACCATATAACCAGTGCCATATAATGCAGCCTTTGAACATAACCCAAACAAATTTGCCTTTTACCAAAGTATTTGTGTGTCCCCCAGCAGAAGCGCAGCAGTAAGCGTGTGATGGTGTCCTGCAGGAGCTGCTCTGCGGTGCTGGGCGAGGAACTCACTGCAGGTATAGAAAACAAAGCAGTGGTAACACACCATTTGGCCATTTTACATGACTGCAAATGAATAAAACCAGTGCTTTTTTTATAACCGCATGGCGTCATCTGTAACCCCTGATGCATAAGGGCCATTCATTGTTTCTATTAACAACAACCAGTGCATTACAGCCTGAGACGCTCTAAGATGCTTTGAAATGTTTTCAGACTCTTGGGTATTTATAAAAGTGCTGTGCTTTTGAAGCAAAAATAGTTAGTTTGCAAAGGTCTATTTTTAGTGATTGTAAGTTTGTTTTTTGTTGATTGTGTTTTACCATTATTTTAAAGAGATAGTTCAACGAACATACTGACATTATTTACACACCCTCATGTTTTTACAAACCCGAATGACTTGCGTCTTCTGTGGTACTCAAAAGGTAATGTTCATGTAGCTGTCTGAAGTCATACTATATCTTTGTATGGGAAATTCATTATGCATTGAAATGCTTCCCCTCTGAAGTTCTCAAATCTGATTCGCTTTTATGCATATTCAAATGTCACGTTTGATGTCTGTTCACATACTAGAGATTATGTGAGTTGTGCCCAAATCATGTATTTTAAAGCAGGGTAATGGTTTTTGGTGTTGTAGATCAATTGCACATTGATGCTTGTGTGTAGACATAAGAGAATGTGGAGAGAAGAGTGAATGAAGAGAAAAGAGTATGTAGGCTATATTAATAATGATCTTGACTAAGATCAGAAAACATCAGTTTTTAATTTATTATATGAAGATGTGTACAAACTACAATAAGGCTTTTCACACTATGCTTAACCTCAGGTTATCTTCGTTCTGAACACCACTTTTAACCCCGGGTAAAGGAATGTTTCACACTTTTAATATAGGCCCTGTTTACACCTGGTATTAAGATGTGTTTTGGTCGATTGGATCACAAGTAGACGAGGGAGACACATTCCCATTTACACCTGGTGTATTAATCCGTCTCTTTTGTTGACTTTCAACTACTTTTTTCCTGATTTCTTCGAGGGGAGGGTCTATGGGCAGGTAAATGTATGGGTTTTCAGATCTTTTGATCAAATGGACAAAATAAGCTCGCAGAAATCACATATGAATGTGAAAGGAAATGATGGAAAAACATATGGAGAGCATCAGTATTCGTTTCTGCTCTGACAGACGCAAGACCAGCCGAACGCTGTGAGTGTGTGTTAGAAATCAGGAATGGTGAGAAAACATTGTGCTTGGTACATTTTCCATCTTCAAACCAAACTTGGGTCTTCAGCCGACAGTTTAAATTCCGTCTGGCTAGCGCGCTTCCCATAATGTTTGTGTTCCCATAATGTGCATTAGGTCAGCAGGCGGAGAGTAGTCGAGAGGTCTTTTGTGGCTGTTCGATAAACATTTGACCACATGAGCATTTACACTACAAAAGCAATCCGGTCGACTGCGTTTTTGACTTCCTCTGGAAGTGGTCGAAAGTGGACAAGCTCAAAATGTTTTAAAGCCCATGCCCATTGCTGTGTTAACTCTGCATTGAGGTGCGAATTGACGTGGTGTTTGAATGTTACAGCTAGATCAGGGGTTCTCAACTCTGGCCCTCAAAGTCCACTTTCCTGCAGAGTTGTCCTCCAAGCCTAATCAAACACACCTGAACAAGCTAATCAAGGTCTTCAGGATTGCTAGAAAGTAGCAGGAGTTTAATCAAGGTTGGAGGTGAACTCTGTGGGAAAGTGGATCTCAAGGGCCAGAGTTGAGAAGCCCAGGGCTGGATGCTTGGCAACCGACAACCAATCAAACTGCATGTATATAAATAGTGGTTTCAGTGTTTGAAGTGAAAAATATAAAATGGTGATGGAATACATGACAATTGGAGTGAAGAAGAATCAATTCTCCAATTCTTTCATTCTTACCTTTATAGTCCAAAAAGTCCGTTCTGGATAATGTTGATAGTATAGTCGGCAATATATACTGCGAGGATGCGCAATGCCAGAGTCTTTAATATAAACAGGTCGTGTCAAATACTATAGAATAACACAAGACGCGTCACTCGTACTGTTTTGAATGGGAGAAAGTGCATTGCGCAATATGGCGGAATAAGTCCCGCCTTCTAAATAAGAACCAATCGCCGATTGGTAAAGTCATCGCGTCACTGCAGCGGCCGTTAGAAGCTCCGGTTCCTATAGAAACAGTCAGACTCGCGCCTCCGAAATGAGACACAAGAGACGCGCATTTAGGACTGTGCATGCACATTAGCTTGATCCAGCCTAAAAAAAAACGTTTTTTGTCATGATTTGAGCATTTAGAAACAAAATTTATGAGACAGTTGTTGTCAGATTTCACTGGTGATTTCAAATATGAAATTTTATTTGAAAGCTTGACAAACAGTTTTGGAGAATTTGATGTTCCCCATTCAAAGAGATAGGAGCTGCACTTGCATGCCCGAGAGGCGTTTCAAAGATGGCCGCCGAGTGAAATGACTTGTCTTAAAGGGACTTTGGTCGTGTGCTGCATTCGTCCAATCAAAGACACTGACACCGCAAATATGCCAATGAGAATAGTTTTAGTTTGAAAACACCGGGGTTGTGTTTCAGTATAAACGGACCAAAACGGAGACTTTTGAAAACGATTCGCTCTGCGTATCCTTGATGACTGTGTAAGCAATAACATGGAGACTGAACTGCAATCTTTGCTGGCTTTGTTGTCATTTTTAGCAGCCATTGTGGAGTTAAACTCAGCATTTTTTTTAATACTGCAGCTACCTACATGCGCAAGAGGCAACCGTTTTCACTTGTACACGCATGTCCAGTGTGCATGAACGGTTTGTATTCTTTCATGCTGGAGTTGTGCAAATGAGGGTACTTTCTAACATCTCTCGTCTATGTAGGCCTCCATTGTCGCTGTAGCTTGCATGCGTTCCGGTGTCATGAGAAATCGAGTCCCCCCCAGGAATCCGGTCTCCTTTAGGACAGCAGGCGGTAATGCCTGATCAAAAGTTGTTATCGTGATGTCTTGACTAATTATAATCTATTTCACTATTGTATGATGTTTATTACATTAGGTGTACAAACAACATGCTTGTACACCTAATTTATATGAAATATAAAATTAATGCATATGTATTGCATAATAAAACACACTGGAAACAGATATTGGAAACAAAAAAAAACCTAATATAACATAAGCTAAGCTAAGCAGGCTAATCGGGTAGATGTATGCTATGCTAGAAAATAAGCTAACTAAAAAAACAGTAAGAACGAGAAATGCTTGATTTCACAACCTATAGCTTATATAGGTGCATTATATATAATGCATTTTAAACAATATAAATCATAACATGATTTTTGCAGGAATTATAATCAGGCGCTAAAAATACTACCCATTAAAAGTCCGTTGAACCAATGGGATCACTTGGGGTCCTAAAGAAGACTCGATTCTTGAGGGGACTCGATGGCCCTGTCCCAAATGGCACACTTCATGAGCACTTTCAGTCTTGTGGACTTACAATGGCCACTGCGTGCTCATGTCCGTTAAGTCCACAAGACCGTAGGGTGTCCCATTCGTCATTTAAGTTTAAAGAAGGGTGCTTGTGAGCGCCCCCTTTGCGGCTGCTATGCGCCCTCAATGCTCACTTCTGCTGAGCCCGTAAGACTGTGAGCTACGCAGAGGACTTTACCCGGCAGTCAAAGTGGCATTACTTCGTGAAAGTGCGGACTCAGAGGAAGACCGTGAGGGTTCAGGGTGCCATTTGGGACTGGGCCGATTTCTCACCACACCGTTCTGTTCTGTTCATGCAGTTTTTCTTCGACTACCATGTGAATCGACACCCCCATGGTTGCCACCTTGTGGATAATTACTGCAAAAAAAGTAAATGCGCATGTGCGACCGGCGCGTACAAAAATCCGGCGCTGAGTGTACAGTTCGTGCGTACTCTTCGGATTCTCGTCTAACCCTCGCGTATGCATAAAAAGTGAAGTATACTTTGGCCTTATGGCTTAATTCCATTCTGAAAATAGTTTTCGATATTTGGCCTGGAAGACAATACTTGAGCTCAGAATTATATTATAACTTTGTTCTTTATGACAAGAAAACTGTTTCTATGAAATGTTTGAAGGTGCAGGTATTATTTGAAAGATAATCTCTTGTAATCTTACACCTCCAGCTGTTGATAATGTGTAATATTCTGTGTTTAATATATTTCACTCTCCTTTGTGTTTCAGAGGTGCTGAAGTTTTACATAACTGAAATATTAGTAAAGCCACGTGAAGATGGAGAGTGTGATATAGCACAGCTCAGTTTGGAGACCAAGCCAAATTCAGTAAGGTTAGTGAGTTAATTAGATTTATTCATTTTGTTGTCATGTGCAGATCATATTCAGTCAAAGCTCTTTTTATTGTGTCTCCTACAGGGAGCGATTCTTGGAGCAAACTCTAGCTTCAAGACTGGTCGAGCTGTCATCTGCACAGAGTATATTTCGCTTTTCCATCCAAACACCTGATGGCAAAGCTGTGATTTTGGTATGGACATTAAATGTCATATATGTACAAAACTTTTCATTTTGGTTAATGTGTAAAGATTTCTCACTAAAGTCAACTTAGTGTTATTCAGTGTTTCTTGCAACAAAAACATCTCCAACTTACTGGAGTTTCCTTCAAATGTCTATTACAGTATGTCTGCATAGTACGTCAAAATCAGCTAGGAGCCTTTTTACATGATATGTCCCCTTTATATCCGACCTTCAGGTAATTACTTTTCTCTTTTAATTATCAGCTGTGGCTTCTGAACACGGACACTCTGGTCGCCTCATTTCCTGACGCAGCAGCGAGGGGCGACAGCTTCATCTCCGCAGGTGACGTTCATCCCAGAGAGCATCAGTCATGCCAGGCTGTTCAAGCAGTCAAAGTGCTCTACGTCCTCTGCTCTGACAGCAAACTCAAAGAGTAAGTCATCAGTTCACCCTGACATCTGTTCATTTTCTTCATATTAATGTCCATATCTAATCAGATTCCACATCATCTCTGATGAAGATGAAATGACATATGGTGTTTTGTTGACTAATTTAAAAAAGATGCACCCTGTGTTAACATTTTTTTAGACCACATGTTAAGGGCACTTTTAAACCTTGGTAAACAACATTAGCATGACATAAAATAAACATCACTAGTTTGTTACTTTTTTGCTTAAAACAAGAAAAACATCTGCTAATGCAAAGAAATATAGACATGATATATTCTGTGAAAACTAGTCTTAATGCCTTAGACCGGTGTTTCCCAACCCTGTTCCTGGAGGCACACTACAGTACACATTTTGAATGTCTCCCTTATCTGAGCCATATATTTCTGGTCTTGGAGTTTCTACTAACGAACTGATGAGTTGAATCGGGTGTGTTTGATTAGGAAGATTTGGAAAATGTGCACTGTTAGTGTGCCTCCAGGAACATGGTTGGGAAACACTGCCTTAGACAATACTTACATTAATTTTTCTTGAGAAAATGTTTAGATAATTTTATTGGGAATCTAAAATACTGATTAACCATGTAAAGCCTGAAATATAAAAAAAGTAATAGTAAGAAAAATCGAATGTTTTGAAATGGAAGAGTGGTTGCACTTTATTTTACAGTATGTACTTACAGTGTACTTACCTAAAGAAAGCACTGGGTAATATAAGGTAACTACATTGGTTAAGGTTAGGTTCAGGGTTAGTACTTAGTTATTACCCAGTTATTGCAATTACTATAATTAGTACATAGTATGTGCATGGGGAACAGGACTGTAAAATAAAGTGCTACCGGAAGAGTTTATTTAACCTTTAGACAAAACATTTTGTTTGTTTCTTTTTTGTTTTTTTTATCTAAAAAATATTTCNTTTTTTTTTTTGAGTATCATATTTGATACATCAGGCTTTATGGCTCATATATTAAAGGGTTAGTTCACCCAAAAATGAAAATTCTGTCATTAATTACTCACCCTCATGTCGTTCTACACCTGTAAGACCTTCGTTCATCTTCAGAACACAAATTAAGATATTTTTGATGAAATCCGATGGCTCAGTGAGGCCTCTAAAGCAAAGACATTAAAACTCTCAAGATCCATAAAGGTACTAAAAACATTCATGTTTTTAACACACAGTTCATGTGAGTACAGTGGTTCTATCTTAATATTATAAAGCGACAAGAATACTTTTTGTGCGCCAAAAAAAACTATATAAAGTCTTTTCAACAATATCTGTATGGGCCGATTTTAAAACACTGCTTCAGAGCTTTACAAATTGAATCAGTGAATCGGAGTGNTTTATTAACCCAACAATTGTTTACAAATTACTATAGGTCTGGTTTAAAAATGAACCCAAAATAGGTTGGAAATTAAAAATCAGATTCATAATTACTAGAGGCAACAATAATAATCAAAAAGATGAGCATTTATTAATGAGCAATTTAATAAATGTTTATTGTTTAAATATTATTCAAAAAAAGTATTAATAAATGTTTGTTTATTAAACATATTAATAAATGTTAATTTCCAACATATTTTGGGTTCATTTTAAGCAAGAAATACAGTAATTTTTAAACAATATTTGGGTTAAATAAAACTACCCAGCAGGTTGGGCAAACATTTAACCCAGCCGCTGGGTTAAAACAACCCAATCGCTGGGTTTGTCCATTTTCAACCCAACTTGGGTTGTTTTTAACCCAGCATTTTTTAGAGTGTAGAAAGCAAAGACATTAAAACTCTCAAGATCCATAAAGGTACTAAAAACATTCATGTTTTTAACACACAGTTCATGTGAGTTCAGTGGTTCTATCTTAATATTATAAAGCGACAAGAATACTTTTTGTGCGCCAAAAAAAACTATATAAAGTCTTTTCAACAATATCTGTATGGGCCGATTTTAAAACACTGCTTCAGAGCTTTACAAATCGAATCATGAATCGGAGCGCCAAAGTCACGTGATTTCAGCAGTTTAGCCGTTTGATAGGAGATCCGAATCACTAATTTGAAACAAAAGATTCATAACGCTTAGAAGCTTCCTGAAGCAGTGTTTTGAAATCGGCTCATATAGATATTGTTGAAAAGTCGTAATTTAGATTTTTTGGGGCACAAAAAATATTGTTGTCACTTTATAATATTAAGATAGAACCACTGAACTCACATGAACTGAGTCCTCAGTGGCTCAGGTGTTGGGAGAAAGTGAAGACTCCTATGTTCACGCTCACATACAGAAAAGCAGGATTGCTTACGAGACGTTGTTGTCAGTAAAGCTGCTGGAGCACATAGAAAATGACTGACAACGTACAACTCGCTGACTATGTTAATGCAGGACTGTCAGTCAGCAGTCGTGGGCGGGGCCTGAGCAGTGTGATGTCACACTGCTCAGAGAATCAAAACAGCATGTCTAATGAGACTGCTTTGGTTAAATGGGAATGTAAAAAAATGGAGTTTGGATTTTTATCATTGTAGGGTGGTTGTGCTCGCACACTGCCAACACACATATATGTCCAAACACCTTGGAAAAGTGGATTTTGCATAATAGGTGCCTTTTAAATGCTTAGTTTTATGATCAAAGCTCTGTAGTTTCAAACATATAATGCAATACAATACAATGATTGAGAGATGAACAAATAAACCGTCCTCAACAATCCAACCCTCTCCATTGACTTTGTATTGCGTGAAGCTGCCTCTTTGTCATTTCTGACATATAACAAAAAACTAAATGTCTAAAAGCTGCTATGAGACAGGGTGTACAGCAAACAAACTAAAAAACCCAGAACTAAGTTTTTAAGCTGTTGACCCAAAAAACAAGTGTTTAAGGACACAAAAGTGGATACAGGCGATTTAGACAGAGCGCAACATATCATATTACTCTGAGAACTATGCCCACTGGAGGGGAACGTAATCGGCGACAGGAAATATAATATATAAAACTGACATTTGTATATTTGACTTACCAGTGACAAAATGTTTACTGCACACATAGGCACACTGAGACATACTGACTGTCAGGTTCCCACCATTTACCCATTCTTCCTGCTGATGCTTCACGTCTTATTGCCTGTATCCACTTTTGTCTGTTTAAAGGCTGGTTTTTACGGTTTGGAAGCTTTTAAAAGCTTAGTTCTGGGTTGTTTAGATTGTTTGCTGTACACCCTGTCACACAGCAGCTTTAAGACATTGTTCTGGCTTTTGTTAGAAGCAAGAAATGACACGGAGGCAGCTTCACGCAATACAAAGTCAATGGAGAGAGTTGGATTGTATTCCCTCCCGGTGGGCGTGGCCTAAATGTGCTCTGTCTCTATAGATAATCAAGTAAACCTTAGGTGCTTCAGTCCAGTAAGTGTTCATCTTGAAATATTACTAACAATATAAAAGTTAATCTTACATTTACTTTATAAAAATCAGAAAAGATTTCACAGTAAAAAGACACATGAATCACAAACTGAAGGTGGACGTTTGTACAATTATACTAAAATGCCTTTTACTTGCTAAAAAGTATAAACTATCAATGAGACGACAGAAGGCATGTAGTAGACTGTGTGCAACAGGTTTTTCTTTTTCTTTTTGCCTTAGAAATTTGTTTATCAAATATGATACAGTAGGCTTTATAGAGTTAAGAAAACAATTTTTCAGTGTTTACCAACCAACAACCAATCACAAACTAAACAATACATGCCTTATTTAACTTTCACACACTTTATATAGTTTAACACGCTCTTCTCAGTTTCAGCATCAGAGAGTTCGGAATCTCATACAGCAAACATGTTATCTAGNTTTATAAAAATCAGTAAAGATTTCACAGTAAAAAGACACATGAATCACAAACTGAAGGTGGACGTTTGTACAATTATACTAAAATGCCTTTTACTTGCTAAAAAGTATAAACTATCAATGAGACGACAGAAGGCATGTAGTAGACTGTGTGCAACAGGTTTTTCTTTTTCTTTTTGCCTTAGAAATTTGTTTATCAAATATGATACAGTAGGCTTTATAGAGTTAAGAAAACAATTTTTTTGTGTTTACCAACCAACAACCAATCACAAACTAAACAATACATGCCTTATTTAACTTTCACACACTTTATATAGTTTAACACGCTCTTCTCGGTTTCAGCATCAGAGAGTTTGGAATGTCATACAGCAAACATGTTATCTAGATAATGAGACAGTAATATTTTTGTAGTATGTTTCAGTAAACATTTTAGATGCTGTGACAAATTAATGCTATTAAATTTATCATGTCATTATTACAAACTAAATTTGCACACAAAAACGTTAAACCACAAATTACAAACATCCACGGGACTGAAAGAGGCTGCTCTTTACTTGTTTCCATGTTTATGTTTTATTCAAATTTGTATAATTTTTAATCATGCTGCTAATAGAACCAAAGCGATGTTGACTCTGTGGTCACTGTCTTGATTTACTGATGTATAACACAAGTAAATAAGAAACTTTTCTCAACTTGTTTTAGCTACATAAACAATATGGCGCGCAGCGGCCCCACACAAAATATTGTAATATATATGTAAAAATTACATATAAAAACAGACACTATTTGAATCATAAAGTTTAAACAAAATGTGCAGATACTGCATTTTGCCTTTTCATGGCAGTATTAATTAACATTAATAATTGTGATTTCAATATCAGAAATAATCAATTAATCATTTAAAAACAAATTAATAATAAACTGGAAGGAATACCACTGTAAAAATATGAAAATATGACAGCTAGTAGCCAAAAATATACTGTAAATCCGCAAGCTCAGAGAAATGTCGGCAGTTATTCTCATCCTTCTTCAAATGTTAAATGTTCCCTTTGTGAGAGCTTGAGGAGCCAAAGATGTGCTGGAATCAGCGAGTGAATCACAGAGGAATTGTGGGTGGCATTCTGCACTTCATTGTCTCTCTGACACCAGAAGGTCGTCACGACTCTCTACACTCTTACCTCGTCTCGCTCTCCTTTCTTTCTAAGTGTACATTAATTCTGCCTATTTTCCTACCCAGCGCTAAGAGATGCATTTGAGCATGTCTCCTCCTCACTGTATGTAGAGGTGGTGGGATCAGACATGATTCATGGAGCTCGTATACAGGCCCTGAGCCGTTATGCTAATTAGAGGGTAGTCTCTCAGGAACCAGACTTTTGACTATCCACATAATGTCTGGTTCACATTGCAGCCAAGAACCGCTTACTTAGACAGCAAGTGACTGACTGACATCAAAAAGACTAACTACAGTTTTTACATGACATGTTTATGGGATGTTTTTATGTCATGGGAACAGTAAATAATCCAGCTTTTAAATGGTCTTAATTAGGGCTGGGTAAAAAGGATCGATTTCTCGATTTTAATCAATTAAAATTATATCGATATCGATTCTTAAAGGATTAGTTCACTTCAGAATTCAAATTTCCTGATAATTTACTCACCCCCATGTCATCCAATATGTTTGTCTTTCTTTCTTCAGTGGAAAAGAAATGAAGGTTTTTGAGGAAAACATTCCAGGATTTTTCTCCATATAGTGGACTTCACTGGGGTTCAACGGGTTGAAGGTCCAAATGTCAGTTTCAGTGCAGCTTCAAAGAGCTCTACACGATCCCAGACGAGGAATAAGGGTCTTATCTAGTGAAACGATCAGTCATTTTCTTAAACTAAAATAAAAAATATATATTTTACCACAAATGCTCATCTTGCACTGCTCTGCGATGCGCCACACATTACATAATCATGTTGGAAAGGTCACGCGTGACGTAGGCAGAAGTACCGCGGTAGGGCGAAAAACATCTAATTTATGTCAGCAGTTCATCACAACGCAACAAAACTAAATTGCTCCCATTATAATCAACAGAGCTGTCTGAACTCATCGTCTGTGACAGTTTGTAAAGCACGTTTTCTGAATGGTGTCAGATTTTTAAAATGGTGTCAGATATAAACAATACAAAAGAAACTTCACAAACACGTACTTGGGACACCAGAGACTTATATGAAATTTAACAGTTATGTAATTGACCAACATCCTCCAAAAAGCGTGTTTCGTTCCCTGATTGTAGTTTTGCATGAGGCTTCTCTCTCTGGGCTTTTCCAGCATTTCCGCTTTAAGAGCTGCGTGTGCGCTTTCTGTGGAATTACAGCACAGATGGGTAAATGTCAATGAAATGTCCTGAATAGATCATCACCATAATGTGTGTCAGGACATAAGTCTCTTCGCTTCTCTGCTGCCGTGCCCCTCGCTCGGCTGTCTTCAGTGCTGCGTATTGACAGATTGCTGTGACATGATTAAAAATTCAAACTGTCAGATTAATATAATTTAGGGTCCAGCTGCTCCTGCGGGTGCTGAGTTATTGCACAGAGGTAGTAACGCTTTCTGTTTTCACCTTCAGTTAATGTTCCTTCAAATTTTTGTTCTAGCTGAGCAAAACCTATTCTTGGTCAGTCTTCAGAAGCCTGAGCAGAAACACTCAATGGACCAGACCCGTGCTGTGAGCCATTTGACAAAGAAAAATTAAAAACTAATGGCCTGATTTACTAAACAGCAGTCTCATAAAAGTTCTGCAGGTGATCTACTGGCAATGTGCAAATTAAAGAAAATTCAAAAATCACATTTCTGCATTTAGGAATGTAGGATTGCAAGTATTTAGGTCTTTCACCATCTACCATACATAATATTGTGAAAAGATTCAGGGAATCCAGAGAAATCTCAGTCAGTGTAGGGAAAGACAGGAACCCCCCTCCCTCTCTTATATCTTCTGTTTTTCTTTCTCTTTCTAGTGTTGTGGATGTCTGGGAGAAGGACATTAGCGTGCACCCTGTGCCCCTCCCTCAGGGCTCATGTGAGGAGCTCCAGAAGCTTCTGATGTCCAGCACCTTCAGGCTGCCTGCATTCCTGCGCTGCATGAACTCATATCAGGTCACATACTTAGTCATGCTAGACTGCTTAGTCATTATAGTTCATCAAGCTATTCATCCTAGAGACATTAATGAGAAACGCGATACAAAGTCCAAAAATTCCCTAGAAAAGTTCAGACTAGCATATGTACTGTAGGTGTGACAGTAAATGAAATAGTGCTCTGCAGTGATGATGTATTTTTGTAGGCCAATCTGTAAGTTAGCATCACCCTCTGGACAAAAAAACCCAGTAGGATTTTTCCATTTGCTTTTGGTTTATAGTAAAAAATTAAGCTCTATGACCAATAAGACTTTATTATTCTTACACGTTTTGTTCATCATGATAATCTTAACAAATGGACTTTTATGAATTTTGAAGCCTAAATATATTTGGCAGAAGTAAAAAGCTAAACGTAAACCTTCAGTCTTTATTTAAAAAAAAGTTTCCCTGAAAGTTTGAGTTAGAATAGTTTGCAAGAGTGTGATTATAAACTGTAAAAGTTACTAGTGTTTAGATGAGTTTATCTGTTCGACGTGATGAGAAATACATCATCCCTGCAGCACTCTATAAAGAGAGTTTAGTGATGTTGCGTCCTTGTTGTTAAATGATTTAGGTAAAGGAGGAATTCTGGTTAAATTGTTAAATTGCTTGGCTGATGGGAAAACAAAAAGCTGTTCTTGGATGATAAGTCCTATCGATGTAATGCATATCGAGAAAAGGAAAGGGCCAAACACCGAACCCTGAGGTACTCCAGTGGTTAAAGGTGCCGTAGAACGTGTTTTCAAAAGATGTAATATAAGTCTAAGGTGTCCCCTGAATGTGTCTGTGAAGTTTCAGCTCAAAATACCCCATAGATTTTTTTTTATTAATTTTTTTAACTGCTTGTTTTGGGGCATCATTAAATATGCGCCGATTCAGGCTGCGGCCCCTTTAAATTCTCGTGATCTCCGCCCCCGGAGCTCGCGCTTGCCTTAAACAGCATTAACAAAGTTCACACAGCTAATATAACCCTCAAAATTGATCTTTACAAAGTGTTTGTCATGCAGCATGTCTAATCGCGTAAGTATGGTATTTATTTGGATGTTTACATTTGATTCTGAATGAGTTTGTTGGTGCTCCGTGGCTAAAGCTAACATTACACACTGTTGGAGAGTGAAGAATGAAGTTGTGTTTATGAATTATACAGACTGCAAGTGTTTAAAAAATGAAAATAATGACAGTCTTGTCTCCATGAATACAGTAAGAAACGATGGTAACTTTAACCACATTTAACAGTACATTAGCAACATGCTAACGAAACATTTAGAAAGACAATTTACAAATATCACTAAAAATATCATGTTATCTTGGATCCTGTCAGTTATTATTGCTCCATCTGCCATTTTTCGCTATTGTCCGTGCTTGCTTACCTAGTCTGATGATTCAGCTGTGCACAGATCCAGACATCCTGTCCTTGTCTAATGCCTTGAACATGCGCTGGCATATGCAAATATTGGGGGCGTGCATATTAATGATCCCGACTGTTACGTAACAGTCGGTGTTATGTTGAGATTCGCCTGTTCTTCGGAGGTCTTTTAAACAAATGAGATTTATATAAGAAGGAGGAAACAATGGAGTTTGAGACTCACTGTATGTCATTTCCATGTACTGAACTCTTGTTATTCAACTATGCCGAGGTAAATTCAATTTTTAATTCTAGGGCACCTTTAATTGATGTGGCTTAGACACCTCTTCCTACCAAAGTACTCTGAAATATCTGGCTATGAGGCAGAGCGTGTGAACGGGGCAGAGCGGTAATATTTCCTCCGGAGCGGAGAGCGCCCTTCTGAAGATTTCGTTCCGCTCGCTCAGTCCACTCAGGGCCGCTTGCTCAACTCAGAATGCCCTTTTTGATATGCTGCTTCGAGAATATGTGAAATAAGCAATAGGTCTAAGGTTATGGAGTTCAGATATTGTTTTAATGAAGTTGTGAACCTTATACATAATGGTAAATGCACAGTAAACATTACAATCAAGAACGAAGATGAAGAAATTGAAAGGGAGTGTGGAGAAACTGAGTTGGCAAAGATTCATTTTGTGCTAAACTCAGTCACAGCGAAGTTTAAAATACCTTTGCAGTGGTATACTGTTTATGCAGTTGTATACCTGGTTTATGCAGTTGTATACCTGGTTTATACTCTCCGTGTCCGCAAGATCGAGAATGTTCATGTGGCAAAAAAATGACGTCATCACGATGTGGGCGGTCGTGCACATTGAGTGCTCGAGACCCCAGCTCACATGGTCGTGTGTACGGCATTTTTTTGTAACTGCTTGTTGTTTGATTTAGTTTTATACATATGTTCTCATATCCATATATTTTGCTTTAAGTACAAAATTAGTTTGAGAAAATGGAGCACTTTAAGTACATTATAGAAGTGTACTTTTTTTTTTCACCTGGGTCACACCACTTCACCTTGCTCACATGCTCTGAGGTTGGATTTCAGCCACCCAAGTGCTCTTCCCATAATGTCCACTGTATGTAGACAGGAGCACCTGGTGATTTACAGTGTTAAAGGGTATAGACAGATCCAGCAGAATATTGATAAGTTTCAGTGACAATAGTAAGGCTCTTTTTACAACCTTCTATATGTGACTGTTCATATATATTTTTTCATTTTACCTTTGCAGCTAATAAGTGAAAGTTTTTTTTACCCATCACCTCATTTGATGGCATTTTTAATTGCCCACCTTCAGCTAAGCTGACATTGGTACCTCTCATCTGCATTGCTTAAGCTGAAATGCCTTTCAGTGGAAAAGAAGAATGCTAATGAATTAAAAAAAAACTTCTCTTTGAAGCACATGTGCATTGATATCAGGCAGATAGCCTGGTTGAAATGCTCGCCTCAGTTTCTGTTGTTTCCCCAGCATATTTGCCCCCAATTAAGGAGACAAAACATCTGTCTTTTGGCAGTTTTTTTCCCCTCAACTCTCTGTGAAGAGTTTCAGAGCTTGAAAATAGTGCTGATGCTGAGGTGCAGCTTTATCCTCTGCAAAAGAGTCTATATTTCCATTTACATTGTTACAGATGGTGTCAATAAGCAGATAAAGAGGAAAATTTTACAAGAAATTCCTGGGAAATTGGGTATTTGTGAGGGATCTATAACACTTAAGGTGCGAGGGAACTGGTCTGCTACCAATTTTTAATGATTAATAATTGTGTCAGGCATGTGGAGTATTATTTATTTATTGGCTCGGTTTCAAATCTTTGTATCTATATCAACCCATTCTCACTCACAAGGTGTCAAACTGAAGCATGGTCAAGCACCTTTAGCGTCACCCTTAGGTGTCACTATATTGACAATCTAGGAACTTCATTGTTTTCAATTGCTTGCCTCATGTGTTAGTTTAATTCTTTGCTTGCATTTGTAAATGTAAAAATTATTTATATATATATATANAAATGGAGAAATATCAAACTACTGATTGATAATACACTATTTTGCCAAAAGTATTGGGACACCCCTCCGAATCACTGAATTCAAGTGTTCCAATCACTTCCATGGCCACAGGTGTATAAAATCAAGCACCTAGGCATGCAGGCTGCTTCTACAAACATTTGTGAAAGAATGGGTCGCTCTCAGGAGCTCAGTGAATTCAAGCGTGGTACCGTGATAGGTTGCCACCTTTGCAATAAGTTCATTCGTGAAATTTCCTCACTACTAAATATTCCACGGTCAACTGTAGGTGGTATCATAACAAAGTGGAAGCATTTGAGAACAGCAACTCAGCCACGAAGTGGTAGGCCATGTAAAATCACAGAGCGGGGTCAGCGCATGCTGAGGCACACAGAGCGCAGAAGTCAATAGCTACAGACCTCCAAACTTCGTGTGGCCTTCAGATTATCTCAAGAACAGTGTGTAGAGAGCTTCATGGAATGGGTTTCCATGGCCGAGCAGCTGCATCCAAGCCTTACATCACCACGTGCAATGCAAAGCGTTGGATGCAGTGGTGTAAAGCACGCTGTCACTGGTGGAGACGTGTTCTCTGGAGTGACCAATCACACTTCTCTGTCTGGCAATCCGATGGACGAGTCTGGGTTTGACGGTTGCCAGGAGAACGGTACTTGCCTGACTGCATTGTGCCAAGTGTAAAGTTTGGTGGAGGGGAATTATGGTGTGGGGTTGTTTTTCAGGGGCTGGGCTTGAACCCTTAGTTCCAGTGAAAGGAGCTCTTAATGCTTCAGCATACCAAGACATTTTGGACAATTTCATGCTCCCAACTTTGTGGGAACAGTTTGGGGATGGCCCCTTCCTGTTCCAACATGACTGCGCACCAGTGCACAAAGCAAGGTCCATAAAGACATGGATGAGTGAGTTTGGTGTGGTGGAACTTGACTGGCCTGCACAGAGTCCTGACCTCAACCCGATAGAACACCTTTGAGATGAATTAGAGCGGAGACTGTGAGCCAGGCCTTCTCGCCAACATCACTGCCTGACCTCACAAATGCGCTTCTAGAAGAATGGCCAAAAATTCCCATAAACGCACTCCTAAACCTTGTGGAAAGCCTTCCCAGAAGAGTTGAAGCTGTTATAGCTGCAAAAGGTGGGCCAACTCCATATTAAACCCTACGGATTAAGAATGGGATGTCATTAAATTTCATGTGCACGTAAAGGCAGGCATCCCAAAACTTTTGGCATTATAGTGTAGATGTCTATGAGCATTTAACTCCACCCCTGCCCTAAACTTAACCACTTCTCAACAATATAAAATATGTAACAGGTAGAAAAAAGTATATAGTCACATGTATTTATTGCAAAAACGGACCAAAGAGCAGAATAAAAGTATTACAAAAGACACATGCAGTGTCTTTGTTTTACCCACTGAAAATGATCACAGCATTATTCATTCAGAAGATAAATCCAAACTTTAGCACAATCATTCATGAGACGCACCAAAGCCAATGCCATTTCAAATCAAAGCTGAGGTAACACTTCTTCAGACAGCAGTATTTGAGTGTTTTTGTGATTCGAGTGTTACGAGACGGTGGAGATTGGAGACGATAATCGCTTTTGGTTCCTCACACAAATCAATCGTTTGGTCTCAGAAGACTTGGAATATTTGTAATTTTTAAATAAATTGTGACTTGTTGCATCTTCTTGTTATATCCTGTGTTTTATATTGTTTTATATTGACAAATGGTTAGTTTTAGGGGTCATGTTAGCTGCCCAAAGATGTCTAAATAGTGTAATGTAAATAAAGTTTAATTATTATATTACATCATGAAGTTAAAATTCCCATGCCCTTTGCGTCTGTGTATTGACACCAAAGGTTTCTCATTGAAAGCAATTGAGTTCTTAGTTCATTGATTATAGTGCTATCTTTAGTGTCTTAGTAATGCTAAACATGGTTGACCATACTTCAGCTTTTGACACATTGGGAGTGAGAATGTGTTGTCTATATAGGCAGCAAACTTCTAAGGGAACATCCTAACTGAAATAGAACCTAATTAGTGGACAATTTGGAACACACTTCATAGGCAGAATCTCAATCAACAATGTCAGCCTGTTGAGCTCAGATCATTTGCAGGGTGATTTAAATGCCTGAAGCTTAGCGCTACATTAAACAAGCTTCTTTTTGGGATTTCATTTGTAGCCATGGTTTTATCTGAATTCAGATAATGGACTTGTTTCTCTGGCTAGCAATGTGTTTTCTTTGCTGTAGCTGTTGGAGACATTGAACTTTCTCCATCAAGTGGAAAATTATCACTCATCTTGCCAATTTTTGTAGTGCTCTGATGATAAAATGGCAGGCAGACATTGTCAAGTACATGTGCCTCTGGGAATGCTGTGTACAGTTCATTCAACGCCTTTGTTGTGCTGAGAACAACCACTCGCATGCAAACACCTGACCTATATAGATAAAAAGCTCATTGAGTGGAACCAGTTTGCACGAATAGATGTTTTCCAGTGTTCAGAGGGAAGTTGATCCAGCTAATATCAGAAAGAATCACAGCTTCGGATAACCCTCTTTTTGCAGCGATGCCAGAGTTGTCATTCATATGTTATGATTTGCGTCCAATTTAAATTAATTTGTCATTTAATTTCAAGCTAAACCAACTAAAATGTTGGGGGTCAGTACAATTTTTTGAAAGATGTCTCTCATGCTCACAAAGACTGCATTTATTTGATCAAAAATACAGTAAAAACAGTCACATTGTGAAATGTTACCATTTAAAAGAACTGTTTTTTGTTTGAATATATTTTTATATATTTATTCCTGTGATTCAAAGCTGAATTTTCAGCACCATTACTCCAGTCTTAAGTGTCACATGATCCTTCAGAAATCATTCTAATATGCTGATTTGCTGCTCAATAAACATTTATTATTATTATCAATGTTGAAAACAGTTGTGCTGCTTCATATTTTTGTGAAAACTAAATGCATTCGTTCAGGATTATTTTATGAAAAGAGAGTTCAAAGAACAGCATTTATTAGAAATAGAAATGTTTTGTAACATTATGAATGTCTTAACTGTCACTTTTGATTAATTAACCCAAAAAAAAAAAAAAACGTACTGACCAAAAAACATTTTAATGGTAGTGTATATCAGTTTCTATGATAAGAAGTTGGGTAATACCACTCACCCCTATAGCTCTGATGTATCTAATTGAAATGCTGCTGGTTTGACAGCCTAGTTTATGATGTGCATGAGTAACTGGCAGCGTAAAGCACACTGAAGGCCGTGAGGGACCACAGCAGGGACGAATCCTTGAGCGAGAGTTCAACATCGTCCATCACAGGACTCAAGGCTGGCATGAAGCACATTTGGTTAATGCTGCTCTTTTCTGTTTGGCACATGTTTTACATTATGCTATCGAAGTTAAGTGGCCATTTTTGTCATCTTTTTAGTTTTCATATATTTAATGTAAATGAAAGATCCCAGAATTTGTCATTTCTCAGCAGGTGGACTGTTTTTGAAGTAATTAAACTTGCAGCCTAATGCACGGCTAACTGTGGATCACAGCTTATGAGTCATATAAGTCATAGAGGACCTGACAAGAATTTTGGCTTATATACTACTGTTCAAAAGTTTGGGCTCAGTAAGATTTTTTTTTAAGAAATCAATACTTTTATTCTGCAAGGACATTAAATTGATCAAAAGTGACAGTAAATACATTTGTAATTAGGGCTGCTCCCTAATAGTCGACTAACTGTTAGACAACGAGAAGAGGCTTAATCGACCAAAATTGTATTAGTCACTTAGTCGCAGGGGGAAAAATCCACAGGAAGTGGTGAAGTCTGTGATGGACAGATTGTTAACAGGTCTATGTGGTAATTACAGTACAACGGGCAGGACATCCAAACGCTCGCCTATCAGTCATCAACCTCAAATATGGCTTATCATCTCAAACATGTAAGTAGTAGCAACTTTACATGCTTCTCACTTTAACGTTAACCTAGAAAAATGTGGACTTTTCAAGCTGAATAGTAGTGCAAGACAGCTAACATGGAGGCGCCGGTGCGATCACTTGCACTTAAAATACTCCGTCATTTTTGGTCATACAGATAAGAGTAATACATCTTTTGAATCTGTGAAGTCTACTTTTATTTGTGTGCACTCACAAAACGTGTTTTTGTAAAATAATAAAAAGAGAAAAAAGAACCAAAAGTCTTTGTAAACTTGCCTCACAGACATAAAAAAATATATATCTATAGAAAGCAAAATGGCTACTTTTAAATGAACCAATTCAAATGGAAAACAAATATATTCAGGTTATGTAATCCGTATGAAATGTGCATATAGGCGCGTCCACTACTGCAGAGATGACGAGTCAGCATCGTCGACTTCATCACTAGTTTATCAATTAATTATTGAAATGTTAAAGCAATCTCTTTGCTGTTTTTCCCCGACGCATTCATAATCATTACTTGCATCATATTTTTGTACATTTAAAAAAAATTTAAAAAATCTTACCGCATCAGACTTTTGTATTGCTTTGAATGAACCAATTTTGTGTGTGTGAAACAATGCAAAGCGTTGCAACTTTATACAGTAAAACTCGAATTGTTGTCGCAAGATGTTGTGTGTTTAATTCAGTGAGTGGCACCAGTTGTTATATTGGAAATGAACTATTTTGCATTTTTAATCCAATTTTGTTAAAGATAATGAATTAAGAAAGGGATTTTAAAAAGAAATGACTAATAACTCCAGTTCAAATGTAACTTCTAGTTGAGTGCATTGCATTGTGGGATACAGTATGCAGTAAGCTGTTTTACACTGCACATTTTAGTATGTAGTAGGTTATGCAGATGCTCTATGTTTGCACCATGTGGATACTGTACTATATTCTGCAGATATTGTAAGAGCAGTAAGTATGGTATTCTAAACATAGTCTGTTCATCCTCTCTCATCAGGTGGCCTACATGCGGATGTGATGTACTGAGCTCAGAACCCAGTGGACCAGTTTATCATTGCAATGTCGTGCTCTTCAAGGCTGTAAAAACCTATTAAATACAAAATATAAAAAAAAAAAATTTTGTATAAAAACTTTTGAAGCTGTGTTTTGTTCTAGAGTCTATAAAGATCTGTACTCAGGTCTACATGATATGAGAAGGAAGTGGCCTGTTTATCTTTTTAATTGGGATTTTGTTAACATCCTATTTTGCAATCTGTACCAGTGTAAATACCCATCATGCTTCATTATAAGGACATTGAATATCAATTCATGCACTCTTAAAACATGTTACAGGTACTTTGGTTCACTATCTTAGTGCACTTTGTCAGAGTTCATGAGTTAGCAGCAGTGTGCCGTGTAGTCCAGGCAGCGCCAGGAAACACTGTGTTCCCAGATGTGACTGAGTAAATGTATTCATGGAGCTGTCTGAATATGTTTAGAGCTCACTGTGCTTAATAACACATCATGATGTCAATGTCTAATGACAGGTGGGAACACACTTTTCCTTTAAAAACGCCTGGCAAACATCACTCACTTTTTTCTGAAGAAAACTTTACATTTTTAATGTCAGTTTTTAAAGCAGTCTGAAGGACTTAAAAATCAAAAAAGGTTTTGATCTGAATGCTTACACTCTGAAATTCACAAACCTCTTACAGAGTGAAAGTGACCCATACTTGGAATTTGTCTTCTGCATTTAACCCAACCAAGTTAGTGCGCACACATTAGAAGAAGTGTATAGTGAACACACACACACGGCAAACCATGGGCACACATTTTTGTTGTGGCGCATGGGGAGTGATTGGGGGTTAGGTGCCTTGCTCAAGGGAACCTCAGTACTTCCTTCCAGTATTGAGAATCGAACCTGCAACCTTGGGTTACCAGTCACCATTAGACCACCACTGCCCTTGTACCAGAGAGGTACAAAACTACAAATAGACTATAGGCTTGAGTTAATTAAAAAAAAAAGGTTTTTCCACAGGCCAAAAAACAATCAAGAGATATGTGGTTTGTAGGGCAAATTATTTTACCATTTACAGCATTCTGTTATTCTTCCAGTTATTTACCTATAGCAGCTAATGAATTGAAAGTTCACACACATTCACAGAAAATATTGCAAAATAAGGTGGATAAAACAGTCATTTTTTTGCTGATCGGTTGGTTCAAGGTTTATAGACCATCGTTTCCCTCTGATCATCTGACCACCATCATCTCAGTGTTAGAGGAGGTGCAGGTTGTTGTGTTTCATGGGAATGTTGTTCCAGGACCAACAAAAGACAAACCACGAACTCGTGCTGTGTGAGGTGAGTGTGTGATTTATAAGTATAGTGGAGGTGATATTTTGCATAGAGCTGGTGTGGGCACTGAAGGGATGAGCTAATTAAGCACATGTGCTACTGAGCGTCACAGGGCTCTTCTCAAACCTATGAATAGCACTACTTCACTAATTGTAGAAGAAATGGCACAAACTGTTCTTTGACATTTTATTAGGACCGCTAGCAGACCATAAACAGTGGACAAAGTTATGAAAACACCCGATAGATAGATAGATAAGTTAATGGAACAGTTTGGCTTTCAAATCAGCTACATCCTTCTTGAATGCTTTCATACACTAAAAAACACTGGGTTAAAAACAACCCAATTTTGGTTGGGTTTTCACTATAATACTACCTTTTTTTCTTCTTTTTTTACTTCATACATGAATTAATGTCTATGGATTAACTTAAATCCTCTAAACTTTTTTTAAATACTCCACTCAACCACTGGTTTGCATGATTATTCCTTAATTTTTGATCATATGTTATAGTATAGCAAATTGTATATCATTTTTAATACATATTGCCTACATTTAAGCTCTAAAAATTAAACATTTAGAAGTAATTTAAGTGTAATCGACCAGTCTCTGTTGTACTGAAGTTAAGTTCCACCATAATGGCGCTGGATCTTGTGCCGGAGATGACTCACGTTCGGCGGGGGAACTGCTAACTTCAGACCGCCGCCCTGCGTTTCACTCGTAGCCGAAAAATACTGTGACTGACTCCATAACCTGTCCATAAATAATCAGTGTACAATTCCGAGAACATATTTTAACATCCTAAGTATTTATATTCTGTATCTTTTTTAATAAAATCATAACATTTTATGAACAGAAAAGACCGTTTAGGTGACTCAGATCGCGCCCCTGATTGTGGCTTTGCAAAAAATATGAAGTGATATACAGAACAATAATGGATTTTTAAATAAAATAAAATGTACACAAACCTGTATTTTACCGAAGACATGCACCAATTTGACGGAGCTGCACTGCTCTCTCCTGAAGAGGTCGCAAAAAGCCTGCAATGTTGCATCTGACCCAGGATCTGTGTAACACAAAATCTACCCAAACACTGGGTTGTTACGTCTGACCCAGGAGCTGGGTAACACAAAAACTACCCAAACACCGGGTTGTTACGTCTGACCCAGGATCTGGGTAATACAAAAACTACACAAACACCGGGTTGTTACGTCTGACCCAGGATCTGGGTAACACAAAAACTACACAAACACCGGGTTGTTACGTCTGACCCAGGATCTGGGAAACACAAAAACTACACAAACACCGGGTTGTTACGTCTGACCCAGGATCTGGGAAACACAAATCTACCAAAACACCGGGTTGTTACGTCTGACCCAGGATCTGGGAAACACAAAAACTACACAAACACCGGGTTGTTACGTAAAAAAATGTGACCCAAAAGGCTCAACCCAGGAATTGGTTAGAAAAAAATAACCCTAGATTTTTTAGACTGTAGTTCTGAATTTCATGTAGATGGATTTTGCATCATTATTCAAGTAGATCCTCCAGTTTTTAGACAAAGAGAGATGAAATCCGCTTTGCACAACTGAACTTGAACAAACAAAATGCACCCATAAGGAAACTCCAACTCTAGTGCACCAGCACCATCACTCTAGTGCCGTGTTTCAAACATCACTCTGGTGTTTCAGATGATTCCATTACTTTACTCAAGACTGAACTTTATACTATAATAACTTTCTTCTATGGAAGACGATGGTGTAATTTTTCCAGAATGTCTGAACTGCTTTTTTTTTCCATATAATGACTACAGATGCTGATTTTTCCGTCAGGCTCCAAAAATGACAAAAAAAGTAGCATGAAACGCTCACAAAAATAGGTCTTTCTACAAGTGCCCTTTATTCCAGGTGTTGTACAACATTCAAACATGTCCAAGATCAAGCATTGCCAGGTATTTCCACTCATATGTATGAACTGAAGGTCTCTTTTTAATTGTGCAAAACATTGAAGAATGGCAAAAAGAAGCTTAAACTTATTTATAGTCCTGTTTATTTTATTTTTGGTTGGCCACTGCCACCTTGGCCTTTTTCCTGCGCTGTTGTACAAATGCACTGCGCCCGCTTCACTCAGTGCCTAATTTAGGGGAAACAGAATTTGCCAGCAGGCTGCACTCCATCAAAGCCGCGCTGCCTGTCTGTGGAGACGCTGCCAGCGCCGGCCGCGGGGAGTCGGACGGGTGTTCAGTTCCACTGAGTAACATAGTTAGTCCAGCTTCCTCATTGCACTGTTTCTCTGACAGCACTTGTGTTTTTGACAAATAACAGCCCAGAGCCAAAGTTAGTGCTTCCAACACACGCCTGCAAAATGCTTTGGGAACTAGTTTGCAGTTTTTTTTTTTTTTTTTACACTACCAAAAAACTTTGGACACACCTACTGGTTATTTAGTACCAATAGCTTCTGCATGTCTAAACAATAGCCATAATTTGGTATGAATACCTTCTACATGTCTGAGGTATGGAGATTATGTGGTGACCAAAAATATAAAATATTTCTTGGTCTAGATTCCATCGTCACTCATCAGCCAGCTTCATAATATTCTTTTTAAATGCTTTTGTAAATGCATGTGTTGCTACAATCTTCACAAATTCCTGAATATAAATATAGAAATACTGCATCCACAGCAGGTTTGTTTGCTCCTGAAACATCTGTTTCTAGCGGTTTTCACATGCATCCACCACACGTTACACTTCTGACAGTGTTTTTTTCATGCGTGAAACAATTTTTTAGAGAAAAACCTGACAGCCAGTGTGAACACAGCACTAATTATTTCAGAAGTCACAGTGCATCTGTTTTTTCTCTATCTCTTAGAGGCTGGATGTAGAAATGTAAAACATATATCTCCTGTTTTAACCCTGTAAAGCCTGACATATGGAATAATAGTCAGGGAAAAAAACATATATATTTTTTTTTTTGAAACGGAAGAGTTTATTGAACCTTTACACTATGTCTACACCAGACACGAGCGGCACGACGCAACACGTCAAAAGACAATAGAACCCATTATAATCAGTGATATTGTCTACACTGGATGCGGCGCGATGCGATGTGACAACAATTTCCCGACAGTAAACGGCTTCCCTGTTCTATTTCTGACTCTCATTAGAGTATTACAGTGTCTACACCAGACCGCCTTCCGTATTCAAGTTACGAAGAAAGTGTAAACTGGTCAGTTACACTTTTTCCGTAAGTTGAATGGGGAAGGCGTAGGACTTTGTGAACTGCAAGAGTTTTACACTTTCTTTGTACATTGAATATGGAAGGCGATCAGGTTCGTGGTTTTTTACACAANGGAAAAAAACATATATATTTTTTTTTTTGAAACGGAAGAGTTTATTGAACCTTTACACTATGTCTACACCAGACACGAGCGGCACGACGCAACACGTCAAAAGACAATAGAACCCATTATAATCAGTGATATTGTCTACACTGGATGCGGCGCGATGCGATGTGACAACAATTTCCCGACAGTAAACGGCTTCCCTGTTCTATTTCTGACTCTCATTAGAGTATTACAGTGTCTACACCAGACCGCCTTCTGTATTCAAGTTACGAAGAAAGTGTAAACTGGTCAGTTACACTTTTTCCGTAAGTTGAATAGGGAAGGCGTAGGACGTAGCGTAAGCTTTGTGAACTGCAAGAGTTGTACACTTTCTTTGTACATTGAATATGGAAGGCGGTCTGGCGGAAGCTAGATATTTTACTTCATAACTTGTTAAATATGGATATTTTTTTACACAAAGCATTGATTTGCTTCAGAAGGTCTTTAGCCATGTGGAGCACGTTTATGATGGATGGATGTGGATGGAGACACTTTCTTCAGCTCATACTCGTGACCCCTGTTCACTGCCATTATAACGCTTGGATGCGTCAGGATATTTATTAATATAACTCATCAGAAAGAAGAAAGTCATATACACACCTAGGATGGCTTGAGGGTGAGTAAAGCTTGGGGTCATTTTCATTTGAAAGTGAACTAATCCTTTAATATTTATGAAGCCACGAGAATACAAAACAAAAATAACGACTTTATTCAACAATCTCTTCTCTTCTGTGTCATTGTCATACGTTGTTTACGTCCATCACTTCCAGGTTCTATGTCAGAACGCACTCATTATTGGCCGACTCCTGCGTCAGCATCACACGCATGCATCATGCTGATCACGTGACCAGCACTGGCCAATACTGAGCCGACATTTGGACGTAATCACGGAAGCCTTCACTGTGTTAACTGCGTAAGGATAATGACAGGGAAGAGAAGAGATTGTTGAATAAAGTCGTTATTTTTGTTTTGTTTTTGCGCACAAAAGTATTCTCGTCGCTTCATAAAATTTAGGTTGAACCACTGTAGTCACATTGACTGTTTTAACGATGTCTTTAGTGCCTTTCTAGAGCTTGGAAGTGGTGATTATATTGCTGTCTATGGATGAATCATATACCTCTCGGATTTTACCAAACATATCTTAATTTGTGTTCTGAAGATGAACGAAGGTCTTACGGGTGTGAAACGACATGAGGGTGAGTTATTAATGACAGAAATTTATTTTTTGGGTGAACTAACTTTAATATCTGCTAACACTTTATTTTGATGCTCCTCAACAGACATTCTACTGACTAGAAGTGACTTATCAACTACATGTCAACTTATTCTACTAACCTGAACCCTAACCTAACAGTCAACCAATACTCTAATGAGAGTTAGTTGACATGTAGTTGCAAAGTTACTTTATCTAAAGTGGACTATCGAAATAAAGCGCAATACCTATTTTGTTGGTAAACGTTTTGAATGTCCCTGGGTTTCTGTCTACCTTTTAAAACAAGCTTTGTTTTTGGTCTGTCTGAGATGCTTTAACATGCTGTCTAGGAAGGCGGCTCACTAGGTTTTGGAACAGAGCTTCTGTGCTTCTGGAGTCGAGAATGTTCCCCAGTGTTGACAGTTCAGATTCAGACTTCTTACATTGCACTTTCCAGCTGCATTGTCATCTTGTCCTGTTCATCGAACAGATCCTGAACGAAAGTCTCCAGCCGTTCTCTCTCATGATGGAGAAGGTCCTGGTTCTAAGCGTCGAGTCCCTCGTGTCTCATTAGGACTGCCAGCGCTGAACCTGCAGAAAGGCCAAGCCTGCGGGCAAAGTCTGCCGGTGAATCCAGCTTTGTTTTTTCTTTAACAGATGTCATAATGAAACAAACCTGCAGTGCAAGCAGTGTGAAGTTAAACCCATGCCGGTCGAATCGCCATCGGGGGGTTACAGAAGCACCATAGTGAGAACTTTCCAATTTCTTACTTCAGCAAATAAATACGAATCAGCTGCATCCAGAGAAAACAGCGAACAAAGAAAATGAAAGAGCTGTCAAGGAAGAAAGATCAAATGATGATTTACAAAGTTTCGCCCTGAAGTATAAAGAGAGTCCTGCAGAAAGAGTGATTATTACATTAAAGGTTATCTTATAAGAGTCCTTCAAACTGAGCTCTGAACACAGTTCAGCCCAGTTCTTATGAACGCTATCATTAAAATTAGTCCATAGGCAAATTCCATTTGAAAGGGATCATTTCTACGCCCTACCTCTGAAGGACAGAGCAGCGAGCAGTGCATTACTGTCTCATATAAAGAGACTGAGTTTATTTCACATTGAAATGCAACCTTGATAAAGTAGTAAATGTTTATAGCTGTTAAGATTGTTGTAGCAAATAAAACATTCCCGTCCTATATAGCCAATTTGTGTCTTTAATTTAAACATATTTCCACCTGCAGACCTGTGTGAAGTTTATTAAAAAAAGAAAACATAATAAACTTCAAAATATGTAAATACTAATTTCTGCTGATATGCCTTGAGCACATGAGAGTAAGAGAGGGCTTTAAAATCCTAGCTTAAAGAGTTAGCTAAGCTTTAAAAATGATTCTCAAGATTACACGGTACAATTTAAGACTGTCAACTGACTTAAAATGTATTTTAAAATGAATTACATAATATTCAGATTAATTAATTAAAATGATCATATCAAATGAATCACATATAGGCTAAAAAGCATACAGCTTTAGATAGAGAAAAAGCACAAATGAAAATAATTCATTTCATGCATTGAATATACTTTGCATTTAAAAATCTATAAATCTTACGAACAGTCTTAATGTTCACTGAAAATGTTCATTGTTTGAGTTGCTTTCCTGTTAGTTTTGTACTGTTCTCAGTTCAGTTCTGTTCTTCTGTTGCCATAGCATTTAATTTAATTTCAAAACACTGCTTCATGAAGCTTCGGAGCATAATGAATCAGCGTGTCGAATCAGCTGTTCGGATCGCCAAAGTCACGTGATTTCAGCAGTTTGGCGGTTTGACAAACAATCCGAATCATGATTCGACACAAAAGATTCATAACGCTCCGAAGCTTCATAAAGTTTTGAAATCGGCCATCACTATATAAGTCGTTATTTAGTTTTTTTGGCGCACCAAAAATATTCTCGTCGCTTTATAATATTAATATTGAACCACTGTACTCACATGAACTGTTTTAAATATGTTTTTAGTACATTCATGGATCTTGAGAGAGTAAATGTCATTGCTGGCTATGTAGGCCTCACTGAGCCATCGGATTTCAACAAAAATATCTTAATCTGTGTTCCGAAGATTAACAAAGGTCTTACGGGTGTGGAACGGCATGAGGGTGAGTAATTGTTACATCCCTTCTTCTTCTTATTTGGGTTTTTACGCCAGCTGGCATCCAATTTGTTGCATTACTGCCACCTACTGTATTAAATTCCCTTAATTTTTCTTCTCCAATCCAGTTTCTTTTAAAAAAAACCTAATAAATATTTCCAGCCTTTTTGTTTCTCTGCACACTCTAAAATACTTTTAACACTTCCCTCTACCCGTCCTAAACTCTGTAACTGGGTCATCATTTCTTTTCTCCCGCGCTCGTGTCACATCCGGGTCTTTATACGCGCCCACTAGCGTCTGATTGGTTCTCGGGATGGTGCGTGGACCCGATGACTGGCAGAGACGTCATTCAATCACAGGACCTGTAAGTTAAGAGTGAAAGAGAGGGAGAAAACAATACAGGACGTAACAGTAATAAATTACATTATTTTCATTTTTGGGTGAACTAACGCTTTAAGAACAGATGCCATGCCATGACCACTTTAAAGTGTTAAATTGACATCCCCATAAATAACTTTCTTGAAATGTAACCTTTGCTAGTGGGCATGTATTAATGTAATCTATGCTTTTCCATAAGACAGGAAGCCTGCAGTATACACTATAGTGCATCTAAATTTCCAAAAGAATATCTTGCTACCTTCAAAACTCAAGGGGTCAATAGAATTGCTGTTTTGCCCTCCACAGAAGGAAGTCGTAATGATAGATGGACAGTAAGGCAGGAGCCAATCCGTTTGCCACAGCGCAGCCAAGATAAATAGCCCAATTTAAACCAGTCAAGTGCTCCTTCCACCTGCCTCGTGGCTTTCTGCCCATTCCAAGACCACCGCAGACAACACATGAGAGTAATAACACATTCATACACCATCTCTTAAGTCTCTCAAACACACTGTATCTCAATGGTCCATTCAAACAACCTTGAGCAAAATCACACTTGAACAGCCTGCAAACACAACAGACATTCATTTTAATTTCTTCAATTTCTGATGCTACAAAACATTAAACGAATAGCACTTATGACAACACAGTCTTTCAGTTGTTTGAGGTTATTCAAATATTTCTCTAGGAGAAAACGAAAGATTAAAATAATTGAGTTTTTTAGTGCTTTGAAAAACAAACATCACAGAGAACACGGCGTTTCACTTGCAGATCTGTAATTCAGTAAATGAGAGAAATGGTTAAGAGCCTGAATAGTTTCTGCAAGCGGCTGTGTGTGATTTAACATCTTCAGAAAAATCCTCATAGTTCACCGCTGAATTATCCCTATTCTGCCTCCTCTTTCTCTTATAGAAATAAATGAGTGTTGTTTTGTGTATAGAACACAGAGCCTGAGGACACAGCAGCAATATCTCACTCATCTGATTATTTCACAAGAGCTCCGCATGAAATCAAATAAGGTTGAGCGGATGTGGCCGTAGGGTTGTATTCTCCCACTTTTTATGCATTTGTGGATGTACATGGGTTTCGTGACCAACAAATTTGAAGTCATGAATGAATCTCAAGACATACGCCACTGAAAGTGTTTTCATTGCTTCTCTTGGGCTTGCCACAGTCTGAGCCTTTACTGAGAGATTCTGCTTTTCTCAGAGAGTGTATTTTCAAATGTTCATTCATATGCCCTCATAATCTTTAATGAAACACGTTAACCTCCCCTCCCCTTCCAAACGTCATCTGTTTTCTTCATGAAACATCCTCCACAACTGACTGCAAACTGCCATTCAGATCTGCCTCTATAGTTAGCAACACACAACTTCCTACGATCCAATCAATTTCTGAGGATGAAATCAGGTCCCACCCTACATTTTTTTCTCATTCCAGAAGCCATTTCACTCGGATATACAACATGAAAGTCTATTGCAACTTCCATTTCATACAGGCTTTAATAAATTAATCATAGTTGTTAATAATTATTAGTGTTAGATATACACTTGCATAACTGCATTATTAACAGATTTCATGTTAATGCAGTTGCCACAACCAGAGTTATTTTAGTATTATTGAGATACTATTGCAGTATTTATTAATATTTTTATTTTATATTTTTAAATTTTTGGTTTTCATTTTCATTTTAATTAAAGTTTTATATATATATATATATATATATATATATACAGTACAGTCCAAAATTTTGGAACCACTAAGATTTTTTAATGTTTTTAAAATAAGTTTCGTCTGCTCACCAAGGCTACATTTATTTAA
>RJVU01053528.1:934878-956558 GCA_003731715.1 Anabarilius grahami | reverse complement strand
TTTTGATTCACAAGGTAGTCGAAGAAAACCTGCATAAACAGAACAGACCAGAACGCATGCGAGCTACAGCGACAATGGAGGCCTACAAAGACGAGCCTCATTTGTACAACTCTAGCATGAAAGAATAGATATTTACATGGGTTGAAACTCATGGCGAGATTGCTCAAAACTGTGCATGTGTCCAATGCCTGTGTTCGCGTACGAGTCAAGTAAGGTATACTTTGCAAGGCTGTGCGTTCGACTGTGGGCGTACGCTAGTGTATGCGTAAGAAAGAAAAAAAGAAGTATATCCAGGGCTTAATGGTTCCTTTGTTTCATTCGTTCTGTCTGTTCATTGGTTGTTTTTGTCATGTGATCCACAGAGTCTTGTTTTTAAGCCCTTATGTTTGCCACTTTGTAGTGTATTGAAGAATGTTATGCTGTTTCCATGATCCATGTGCCAGGCCATTGTTTATTGTCAAGTTCATGTTTTGTTTCATGTAAGGATTGAGTTTATGTTTTGTTTCATGGTTTTGGATTTTGGTTCATTGTAAATAATCTGCCATCATCTTTATCTGCTCCATGTCAGCTCCGTTACAACTAGAGTACATACTGCATAGTATAAGTGCATAGAGTATAGTGCGTCATTTGGGACACAACTATTGTCTCTGGATGCCGCCATCTTTGTGAGCTGTCACACATCCTCATATTGGGGAATTCCACCAGTATTAAATGGGTTGTAGATTTTCCTATATATTTTATTCCAATTATTGGTTTATTGCCGGCAGCTATCACCCTGTAGCCCAAGACTGGTTTCCCACTGAAGCTAAGCAGGGTTGAGCCTGGTCAATACCTATGGGAGATCTCCTGGGAAAACTAGGTTGCTCCTGGAAGAAGTGGCTTCTTCACTCTGTCTCCTCTCCATCAATAAGCTGTTGTGTGTTGGGCATTCTGGTGCAATATGGCTGCCGTTGCATCATCCAGCCGGTGCTGCACATTGGTGGTTGTAAGTCACTTTGGATAAAAGCGTCTGCAAAATGAAAAATTTATAAATGGTGGTGGTTGAGGAGATTCCTGGCGGCATTCCTGGTTGAGACGACTGGTGATGGCAAAATAAAAAGTGAATTATGGACATTGAAATTTTTTGCAAAAGGGAGAACGGCCTTTTTTCTCTATTTTCAATAGTCATGAAGCCACCAATTTCATGTTTTCCCACATTTCTTCTGCATAGAAGTTTTATTAAAAGCCCATCTTGCCAGCGGTGAATTCCCCTTTTAATAATAGTATCTATCCTCCTCCTCACCATGACCAAGTTTCAGAGCACAGAATAGCCATTGTTGACATGTAAAATTGAATAGTCACGTGTCAATGAATTTGGTTTTCTAACACTGGAAAGTTACAGAAGTACAGAGTGAGCCATTTCAATTTCATCTTTGTACTTGCAAGGCAGTTTTGAGTTCTGATTTTGAAGTTACTGTGTGCCACATAGATGGAGGTAAATTACTTGTTGAAGAGAAGTACTCTTTACCACTTTACAGCAGGGGAGTNAAGTGAAGTGACATGTGGCCAAGTATGGTGACCCATACTCGGAATTTGTGCTCTGCATTTAACCCATCCAAGTGCACACACACAGCAGTGAACACACACACCGTGAACACACACCCGGAGCAGTGGGCAGCCATTGCTGCGGCGCCCGGGGAGCAGTTGGGGGTACGGTGCCTTGCTCAAGGGTCTCACCTCAGTCATGGTATTGAGGGTGGGGAGAGCGCTGGACATTCACTCGCCTCACCGACAATCCCTGCCGGACCTGAGACTCGAACCCATGACCTTTGGGTTACAAGTCCGACTCTCTATCCATTAGGCCACGACTGCCCCGTAAGCTTGCTTGTGATTTATCTAAACTGGTGTGCTTTTCCCATACAACGACGTAACATCATTATGAATGTCCTCGTAATGATGCATCATTGTGGAAACTAACTAGTTTCCAGAAACCAGTTGCACTTAGTTCAACAATATGGGACTGTAGTTAATGATGTCAAGTGCAGGTGGTGGAGTAATGGGGATATGTGTCTGACTCTGACTATATCGTCCTAATGCACGGTGAGGAGGAGAGTTTGAGTGGCCAAAGACTCTCCAAGAATCACAATGGGAGAATTGCAGAGATTAGTTAAGTCTTGGGGTCAGAAAGCCTAAAAAATGTATCAAACAGCATCCACATCACCACAAGTTGTTTGGGTGGGTTTCAAGAAAAATCCTCCTCACTCATCCAAAATCAAACTCCAGCATATTCAGTTAGACACGACTGAACCTTTAAATGGACCTGGTTCTATGGTCAGATGAAACTAAAAAAATAGCTTTTTGGCAGCAAACCCAACAGATGGCTTTGGTGCAAACATGGATAAAAAGTACCCCATTCCCACGGTTAAATATAGTGCTGGATCTTTAATTTCATGCACTGTATGCTTCTAATTACAGGTTAACTATGGTTTTTGGAAACATCAAAGCGTTCAACTATGTTGGTAACCACAGTTGGTTGACGATGCATTTGGGAAACACACCCCTGATCAGTTAATTTATTGTATACTTTCACTAAAAGGTACAGGTATTGTACAGTGAAAGCTTCTCTTTAAAGAGCCACAGTGGAACTTGTTTGTTCATTTCTCCTGAGAACAGAACGTAAGCGGTACATTGAAGTAATTAAAAGCGGTTCATTATATATCTCCCACATACTGTGTATCCCAAAGAACACTGCTTTATCTCCCTGTCGACAGGGTCAGGGTGAATAAACCTGTGTGTGTGTGCGCATGTCTCCAGGGCAGGAGGAGACGACAGAGACCAGGACACACTGTTCACATCTTGGGGGAGCTCAGTCACGCTGCCACTTTAAGCTCCACTGAGTATTTGAATAAGAAGAAAATCTTGAAAAATAAGTGGTAATACAAGAGTGTGTGTCTCTGTATGGGCCGCATGCAATCATTATTCTCTCTCGCATGCACCGCTGATGCACGTCTCATTACCGGATGCTTAATAATGTGTGTCGTGACGCTTCAGAGATGCTCCTTTCTGTATGAGTTGAACCACGACTCATTTGTTCTTCAGCAAAACATTTATTCTTTAAACTCAGTAGTTATTGATTATAAGCAGAGCCAAAATTAACACTTGCCTTGCAAATATAGTAAATGACTGGTCTGTTTGCCGGTAACATTTCTTGGAATATAATAAATGGTTCATTTTAAGGGCGCATATTATGAGGAAACAAATTTACACACTTTAAAAAAAATTTCAGAGCTTAAAATATCAATCACAGACTACCACAGCAAGCTTAATGTTCAGTAACATGGCCCATCCCGTCACAGTGAGGAGGGCATGGATAGATACTACCATTTCAAAACACATGCACACATATAAAGACTTACAGTCTCTTGCCATCTGTCATGTTGGTGCACACACTACACTATGGAAGCTTGTGTCCGCCATGAAATAAAAAATAAAAAAGGTAATTGCAACTTTTTATCTCACAATTCTGACTTTTTTTCTGAGAATTGCGTGATATAAAGCCAGAATTGTGAGTTATAAAGTCAGAAATGTGAGTTATAAAGTCAGAATTGCGAGTTGTAAAGTCAGAATTGCGAATTATAAAGTCAGAATTACATGATATACAGTTAGAATTCCTAGTTATAAAGTCAAAATTGCGTGATATAAAGTAATAATTGTGTGATATTAAGTCAGAATTGCGATTTAAAGTCAGAATTGCGAGTTAAGTCATAATTGTGTGTTATAAAATCAGAATTGGGAGTTATAAAGTCAGAATTGGGAGTTATAAAATCAGATTTGCGAGTTATAAAGTCAGAATTACATGATATACAGTTAGAATTGGAAGTTATAAAGTCAGAATTGCAAGTTATAAAGTCAGAATTGTGTGATATAGTCAGAATTACATGATATACAGTCAGAATTGCGAGTTATAAAGTCAGAATTGGAAGTTATAAAGTCAGAATTGCGTGTTATAAAGTCAGAATTGCGAGTTATAAAGTCAGAATTGGAAGTTATAAAGTCAGAATTGCAAGTTATAAAGTCAGAATTGTGTGATATAGTCAGAATTACATGATATACAGTTAGAATTGCAAGTTATAAAGTCAGAATTGCGTGATAGTCAGAATTGTGTGATATAAAGTCATAATTGTGAGTTAAAGTCATAATTGCAAGTTATAAAGTCATAATTGCGAGTTATAAAGTCATAATTGCAAGTTATAAAGTCAGAATTGTGTGATATAGTCAGAATTGCATGATATACAGTCATAATTGCGAGTTAAAGTCATAATTGCGAGTTATAAAGTCATAATTGCGAGTTATGAAGTCAGAATTGTGTTATAAAGTCAGAATTGTGAGTTATAAAGTCAGAATTGCGTGATAGTCAGAATTGTGTGATATAAAGTCATAATTGCGAGTTAAGTCATAATTGTGAGTTAAAGTCAGAATTGCGAGTTATGAAGTCATAATTGCGAGTTATGAAGTCATAATTGTGAGTTATAAAGTCAATTGCGAGTTATGAAGTCATAATTGTGAGTTATAAAGTCATAATTGGGAGTTACAAAGTCAGAATTGCGAGTTATAAAGACAGAATTGTGTTATAAAGTCATAATTGCGTGAAATAAATTCAGAATTGCGAGTTATAAAGTCATAATTGCGTGATATAGTCATAATTGGGAGTTATAAAGTCAGAATTGCGAGTTATAAATACAGAATTGTGTTATAAAGTCATAATTGCGTGAAATAAATTCAGAATTGCGAGTTATAAAGTCATAATTGCGTGATATAGTCATAATTGCGAGTTATAAAGTCATAATTGCGAGTTATAAAGTCAGAATTGCGAGTTATAAAGTCAGAATTGCGAGTTATAAAGTCATAATTGCGAGTTATAAAGACAGAATTGTGTTATAAAGTCATAATTGCGTGATATAGTCATAATTGCAAGTTATAAAGTCAGAATTGCGTGATAGTCAGAATTGTGTGTTATAAAGTCAGAATTGCGAGTTAAAAAAGTCATAATTGCGAGTTATGAAGTCATAATTGCAAGTTATAAAGTCATAATTGCAAGTTATAAAGTCATAATTGCAAGTTATAAAGTCAGAATTGCATGATATACAGTCAGAATTGCGAGTTATAAAGTCATAATTGCGAGTTATAAAGTCATAATTGCGAGTTATGAAGTCAGAATTGTGTTATAAAGTCATATAAAGTCATAATTGCGAGTTATGAAGTCAGAATTGTGTTATAAAGTCATGATTGTGAGTTATAAAGTCATAATTGCGAGTTATAAAGTCATAATTGTGAGTTATGAAGTCAGAATTGTGTTATAAAGTCATAATTGTGAGATATAGTCATAATTGCGTGAAATAAAGTCATAATTGTGAGTTATAAAGTCATAATTGCGTGATATAGTCATAATTGCGAGTTATAAAGTCAGAACTGCGTGAAATAAAGTCAGATTTGCGAGTTATAAAGTCAGAATTGCGTGAAATAAAGTCAGATTTGCGAGTTATAGCCATAATTGCGTGATAAAAACTCGCAATTGCAAGAAAAAAATGTCAGAATTGCGACTTTATAACTCCCAATTGTGAGTTTAAATCTCACAATTCTGACTTTATTTCTTTATTTAAAAAGTCACAATTACCTTTTTTAGTTTTTTTTATTTAGTGGTGGAAACAAGCTTCCATACTACACAGCAAATCACAGACCAGGTGCATTAAATTACTGTACAGTCAACAACAATCATTCCTCTCCCTGTCTGATCCCAAATACATTCTCACACAAACAGCAGTGTGAGAGTTGATTCTTGACAACATGCCAACAGACAGCAGGAAAGCAAGGCTTGCGGATGTTTTTTTGCACAGAACAGGAAACATAAGAAAGAAAGAGGTGAAAATGTGGACGAGACAGAGCTTGGTGAGACGTCAAGTTAGATGTTTTCTTTTTGTTGTTATTGTTCCCACTTTCCAAACCCTTTCCTTTTGCACTCACTGGCCACTGTTCATTGGTGCTTCTCTTGCACACTTGATGATGGATATGTTACATTTGTCAAACAGTTGAAATCTGTCATGGCGTCTGTAATTTGTCTACGATAAGTGTGCACACTAGAACCAACTAGTCAGCAACCGAAAACATCAAATGCTTGAGTCTCGTACTTGACTTTAAAGCCCAGGTGAAAAAAAAAGTACATTTCAATAATGTACTTAAAGTGCTCTATTTTCGCATACTAATTTTGTACTTAAGAAGTACTAAAGAAGAATTTTTTGTATATTAAGATAATATTAAGAACATCTAAGTGTACTAAACTGCTATTTTGAGACACCCTGAAATATGAACTAAAATGTGCTTTTAATAAACTATCTCTGTATTTAAAAATGTATTTAGATACTACTTATTGTACATTTGAACCCATAGTGTACTACAAGTGGTAACTAAATATATTTTTTAAATATAGAGATAGTATATTAAAAGCATATTTAAGTTCATATTTCATGGTCTCAAAATAGCACAGTTGAGTACACGTAGATGTTCTTAAGATTATCTTAAGAAGTACTAAAGAAGAATTTTTAGTATATTAAGAACACAATTAGTACGCGAAAATAGAGCACTTTAAGTACATTATTGAAATGTACTTTTTTTTCACCTGGGAGGCACAGTAGCAAAATGTCAGCATGAAATGAATGTTGCAACCGAATTTACTAATATATTGTGATGGATTTCTGAGGCTTAAAACAGCTAGTGAACAACAAACAAACGTAGGACAGGGCTTGATTTCATTCATTTTACTTTAAAGGTGACCTATTATGCCCTATTTAACAAGATGTAAAATAAGTCTCTGATGTCCGCAGAGTGTGTATGTGAATTTTTAGCTCAAAATACCTCACAGATAATTTTTTATAGCATGTTATAATTGCCACTTTTAGTGGTTGAGCAAAAACGAGCCGTTTCAGTGTGGGCCCTTTAAATGCAAATGAGCTGCTGCGCTTGGCCTAAGAGGGCGGAGCTTCACAAGCTCGTTCTTCCCTGTCAGGATTCAGTCAGGACGCACTATAATGTCAGAAACTGCCAATATATGCTGCATGGAGATAGAACAGGTATAGTTTAGTTCAATTACGGTTATAACTTATACTGCCTTCTTGTTTTTATCCACTATATTAGTACAGGCCTGTTGTACCGTCCGAATGATGGCCAAAACTATACAGATGAGTTTTTATGATGTTTATTGTACTTCACACAAAAGATGAAGCGTTTGTTTTCACTCTAGAAAATCACTGAGAGCTTAATAAAACACAGTACAAGTGTGCATAAAAATATTATCAATAAACTCTTTCTCTCCCTTGTATTATCACCAACAAACATTGCGAATCACACAGAAACACTCGTTACAACTAACAGTAAACGAATATATAAAGACCTTATGCCTTTCGGGTGGTGCTTAATAAACTTTATATCTGTAAATAAACTCCGATGAACTGTAATAAAGTGCTCTCACCTTCATTACTGCCGTATTTAGTGTCATTCTGGAGACTTTAAGCAGGATCACGAACAATTTTCACTTGTATATCTTTGAGTAGCACATTTTAGCAGTCTCTGTTTTGTATTGTCCCTTTGTATTGATATTCGTTCACTAAGCAGTCCGGTGTGAAATAATTCGCGCAGACGAATTTCGGCAGAACTGAGGGAGCATTTTCCTGGAAAACCAAGTTAATCCACCTCGTTTTCAGCAGCTCAGATTTTGGGAGTAAATGGAGAGAGCTATGTGGATTAATCCATCCAGCTACAGAACACCTAAAACGCTTGGGAGTTATTCTCGCCAGTGCAGTAATGGCGGACTCGTTGTAAACAACGCGCTCAGGGCGGTTCTATGTTCAAACTTCAGTGTCTGTCAACACTGTGGGCGGAGCCTGTGGCTTTTGTGACGTCACACTGCCAGGGATCTGGAAACGGCTTGTTCTGAGACACTGCTTATGATTTATGGGGATNACTTCCTGTCATAAACACAGTCCGGAAACGAAAGGGCATAAGGTCACACACCTGTCATGTCATAAATCAAAGGGTCATAAATCATTAATGACAGGAGCACCAGCATATAACTACTGTCCCCTTTAAGTTTTCAAAGTAAAAAAAATAAAAAATAAAAAAATAAAAAATATGAAAAAAGGTACAGGTGCATCTCAATAAATTAGAATGTCGTGGAAAAGTTAATTTATTTCAGTAATTCAACTCAAATTGTGGAACTCTGTCGGCGCCAATAGCTTAGTGGTTAGTGTACCGACACATGGCGCAAATGCGTTCACGGCGACCCGAGTTTGATTCCCATCTCGAGGTCCTTTGCCGATCCTGCCCCCCTCTCTCTGCCCAATGCTTTCCTGTCTGCTCTCTACTGTCCTATCTGAATAAAGGCACAAAAAGCCATAAATATAACTTAAAAAAAAAAATTTGTGGAACTCATGTATTAAATAAATTTAATGCACACAGACTGAAGTACTTTAAGTCTTTGGTTCTTTTAATTGTGATGATTTTGGCTCACATTTAACAAAAACCCACCAATTCACTATCTCAATAAATTAGAATACTTCATAAGATCAATAAAAAAAAGGATATTTTAAACAGAAATGTCATTTCTATGCACTCAATACTTGGTTGGGCCTTCTTTTGCATACTGCATCAATGCGGCATGGCATGGAGGCGATCAGCCTGTGGCACTGCTCAGGTGTAATGGAAGCCCAGGTTGCTTTGATAGCAGCCTTCAGGTCATCTGCATTGTTGGGTCTGGTGTCTCTCATCTTCCTCTTAACATTACCCCTTAGATTCTCTATGGCAGTGGTTCTCAACTCCAGTCCTCGGGACCCACTGCTCTGCACATTTTGTATGTCTCTCTTACCTGACACACTCAGTTCAGGTCATGGAGTCTCTCCTAACGAGCTGATGATCTGAATCAGGTGCGTTAAATAAGGGATACATACAAAATGTGCAGAGCAGTGGGTCCCGAGGACTGGACTTAAGAAACACTGCTCTATGGTGTTCAGGTCAGGCGAGTTTGCTGGCCAATCAAGCACAGTAACACCATGGTCATTGAACCAGTTTTTGGTACCTTTGGCAGTGTGGGCAGGTGCCAAGTCCTGCTGGAAAATGAAATCAGCATCTCCATAAAGCTTGTCAGCAAAAGGAAGCATGAGGTGCTCTAAAATTTCCTGGTAGATGGCTGCGTTGACTGTGGACTTCAGAAAACACAGTGGACCAACTCCAGCAGATGACATGGCAGCCCAAATCATCACTGACTGCGGAAACTTCACACTGGACTTCAAGCAACACGGTTTCTGTGCCTCTCCACTCTTTCTCCAGACTCTGGGACCTTGATTTCCAAATGAAATACAAAATTGACTTTCATCTGAAAAGAGGACTTTGGACCACTGAGCAACAGTCCAGTTCTTTTTTTCCTTAGCCCAGGTAAGACGCTTCTGATGTTGTCTTTGGTTCAGAAGTGTCTTGGTACGTGGAATGTGACAGTTGTAACCCATTTCCTGAAGACTCTGTGTGTGGTGGCTCTTGATGCACTGACTCCAGCTTCAGTCCACTCCTTTTGAAGCTCTCCTAAGTTCTTAAATCTGCTTTGCCTGACAATCTTCTCAAGTCTGTGGTCATTCCTTTCACTTGTACACCTTTTCCTACCACACTTTTTCCTTCCAGTCAACTTTCCATGAATATGCTTTGGCACAGCACTCTGCGAACAGCCAGCTCTTTCAGCAATGACCCTCTGTGGCCTACCCTCATTGAAGAGGGTCTTGATGATCGTCTTCTGGACAACTGTCAAGTCAGCAGACTTCCCCATGACTGCTGCTGGGATTACTGACCTAAACCCAGTATTTATACCCTGAGAATGGTAATTTAATAGAAATTGAAATTAAATACTCTAATAAACTGAGATACTGATTTTTTTAATTTTGATGAGAAGCAAGCTGTAATCATCAAAATGAATATTCTAATTTATTGAGATGCACCTGTAAATGCATAGATGAATTGCTTATAAGACCAGCAGCCGTGGCTGGTTGCATAAACTGCTTAGACTAGTCAATTTTTTTTTTTTTTCAAGACTGGTCATAACATTTATAAGTCAGTTACATTGGTCTAATTTAAATCAGAAAAGTAAGATTTGCCCTAACTAATTGCTAGTTGGCCAGACTAGCTCTTAGGGGTCATGACGGTTTTTTTGTTCCCTTAGGTGCAATTATAATTTTACTATCATTTTTGGACGAAAAAAAAAAAAAAAAAANAGTCAGAACACGTGCGGAACTGTTTACAATAGTAGCGGGTGGCTCTTGCATTGATACAGCCTTATATGTTTGAGCCGGAATCAGATGAAAATGAACCATCTCCATAACAACTAAGAATGGCCTGTGTCCACATGGAAAGTGTGAAAATATTTCAAATAAATTATACTATATGTCATATCTCATGTCATTTGTAACCAGAGACACTCGAAAATGGGTTATTGTTGCCTAATTATCCAGTAACTTGCTAACAGTTGAACATTATTCAACTAATTTAAAATTCGCAAAATTGTAGTTATGTATCACATGTTCTAGAAACGAGGTGACATTTTCATAATTCGCTTATAAGAAGGGGTTTATATTAGAAGTGATAAAAAGTAATATTGTAAAGCCCCTTAAAATGACAATTCTACATAAAAAGGTGTAATATTAAATAAAATACGATTTCTATAAACACTCACAGGTGCACTTGTGGTGCAATGCCCACTGAGCAAGAACATAAATGCCGCATGGAGACCCCTGAAGTACATGCACATTCTAAAAGACTATTAATAATAATTATGTTAATCTGCATGTTTAAGTATCAACCTAATCTTTGAGCAAAAGTGTTCTGGCAAAGCCAGCATCATACTGCGATTATTATAATTTTTTTTCTTAAACAGTAATTTATCCGTGAAATGTAGTGAACACACGCGAAAATTAACACTGACGTGACTGGGACGTTCGCAAAAAATCTTAAGCTATGAAAGTTGCAGGAAGTTTTAATGGTACAAAGACCTCTTGGTCATAGAAACCTACATTATGAGGTATTTGGTGCATAAAGCATCAACTAAGATTAAAAGATCTAAGGGGAAACAATTACCAAGCAAGATCGTTCTTGTGGACAATCTTTTGTCAAGACGTCATTACCCGTGGTTCCAAAGCGACTGCATGGCATTTACCTAATAGGCTCAAAACGTGCCCATGAGCAAAGTTGGCAGCCTTCTGCCATGAAGATGAATGGGACAGCTAACAGATTGCTCTCTCCAGGGAACATAGACCTCCCTGGACACAATAACCTTGCACTGTTCACTGCAGATAAATAAATACTTTGTCATGGCTACAACAAAATAGATTTTTAATGAAAAGCAATATACATAAGATATATACTTGGGCTGGTGAGAAATATTTATGTCCAGTAAATTTTCACAATTCACAAGTATGGCAAAGATTAACTTAGTAATTACTATTACTTATTACGTGGATAATAAATATGAGACCATTTGTGTTCTGGTGAACAAATATTTTGTAGTTTTGACACATTCTTTGTCTACTTAGACCATGTTTAATGGTCCTTACAGATTCTTTTGGCTTTTTACTTCCTGAACATAAAATGATCCTGCACTTGTTTGGAAAGTAAAGAAAAATATTTGCAGGGTGGACTTATCTATCTCTCTGTAGCTGTCAACACTGTGTGTGTGTGTGTGTGTGTGTGTGTGTGTATGTGCGCGTGCGTGCGTGTGTGTGTGTGTTTTTTTTTGTGACATATCAGGACACAAATGTGTATAATGACATGGGTATGACATAGGTATTACAAAAAGAGGTGACTTATGAGGACATTACTCCATTTCCCCACTTTTCAAAAGGCTTATAAATCAAACAGAATGAGTTTTTGTGAGAAAGTAAAAGTGTGCACAGTTTCCTGTGATGGGTAGGTTTAGGGGTAGGGGTAGTGTAGGGGGATAGAAAATACGGTTTGTACAGTATAAACCATTACGCCTATGGAATGTTCCCACAATTCACAAAAACGAACGTGTGTGTGTGTGTGTGTGTACAGATTTGGCTATACTTGAGGGCCAAATGTCCTCACTTAAAGGGATAGTTCACCCAAAAATGAAAATTTGATGTGTATCTGCTTACCCCCAGGGCATCCAAGATGTAGGTGACTTTGTTTCTTCAGTAGAACAAAAATGAAGATTTTTAACTCCAACCGTTGCAGTCTGTCAGTTGTATAATGCATGTCAATGGTAACAAAATCTATTAGAGTAATAAAAAAAAAACACGCACAGACAAATCCAAATTAAACCCTGCAGCTCGTGATGACACATTGATGTCCTAAGACACGAAACGATCGGTTTGTGCGAGAAACCGAACAGTATTTATATAATTTTTTACCTCTAATACACCACTATGTCCAACTGCCTTGAGCACACGCACGGCATCTGGTGTGTAAGTGATCTCTCGCGTGTATACGTCACTCATTGTTTACACAGTGCACAAACATTGTAGGTACGACGGCTAATCAAAATGGTACTTATTTGCGCTTATCCGGATTGTTCAAACCAACTTAAAACTAAAAGATTACGTTCTCTCGCGCGAACTCATTCGGGAATGGTGACTTTCCACATATTCCCAACTTCTGAGCCTGCTCGCCTGAAGTTATGGTTGATTGCTCTTCGGCTGGATATCAACACACCCATTAACGTACTAAAGTTGTCGAGGATCATTTTTCCCCTGATGATTTTACATACCCAGGACAGGATCACGTACGACTTAAACCATCAGCTGTGCCTATGGTTTTCCCACATCCAACTGAGGTATGTGAACAAGATCTTTGTATGTGTCCTTTTTATTTGTAAAGCTGCCCTTGTGAAAAGTAACAAAATAAAATGAAGTTTTAATGTAATAAAACCATGTTTTTTAGTGGTTTACTTCCATTTGTATAACAACTGTTGTACTACGGGCACCATGTTTAAACTACGCCAGAGCGCGTACACACCTCACGCATCGGATGCCGTGCGCGCGCTCAAGGCAGTTGGACATAGTGGTGTATTAGAGGTAAAAAATTATATAAATACTGTTCGCTTTCTCGCACAAACCGATCTTTTCTTAGGACATCAATGTGTCGTCATGAGCTGCAGGGTTTAATTTGGATTTGTCTGTGCATGTTTTTTTTTAACTCTCATAGATTTTGTTCCCATTGACATGCATTATACGACTGACAGACTGCAACGGTTTGAGTTAAAAATCATCTTTTGTGTTCTACTGAAGAAACAAAGTCAGCTACATCTTGGATGCCCCGGGGATAAGCAGATAAACATAACATTTTCATTTTTGGGTGAACTATCCCTTTAAATAGTGAAATATTATTACAACTGACTAGTGAGGACATTTTACTGGTCCTCACTAGTTAAAAAGGCTTATAAATCAGCCATAACATGTCTTTATTTAAATCTAGTGTTGTGCACGTTTCTGTGATGGTAGGTTTAGGGGAGGGGTTGGGTTATGCCATAGAAAATATCAGTAATCTGATATAAAATCAAAGTCTATGCAATGTCCTCACTAATATAGTGAAACAAACATGTGTGTGTCTGTGTGTGCATTTGTTTGAATTGGACAGTGGTGAATATGGGTTCAGGACTGCCACACAGAGCCGTTCCTCAGTACGATTACTTGTATAGTTCACTTTTGTATAGTTTCACTTTTATGGTAAAACCAATATTCAGTATTTATCAGCCGTTTATGCTGTAGCATAATGAGGCATGAAATAGACTTTCTTTTCTCCTTGACCTGTCCCCTGCCAACATTCTTTATTCTGCGCAAAGGAAAAGCAGCTTGAACAAAAAAACAAAGAAAGAAAAGTCTACAGTAACACTGAAAACATTAGATTCTGGTTAAGTTTTTCAACAACTCTGAATTTCTTACTGATGAAAAAGGAAGGTAAAACTTTTCTAGAAATTATTGTAACAAGTTAAATAGTAACAAGCATCAACAAGCAAACGGTTTTTTTTAAGGTGTGTGTCAATGGATATTAGGCAGCAACATGTATATAATTTATGCAGAAGGCAATCCCATAATGCAACTAATTTAAACAGCATATTTTCCCAACATTTGTGTGTGCTGATGTGTATTTTTATGCTTATTAGAGTACTGCATCATTAGCTTAGCAACTTGCTCTTGAAATAAATTGAGTCGAGTACACTTCACATGAGGAGTGCTATTAGCATGACAGCCTTGTTTTCATCCCTGTCAAAAATTAAATATGGCGCTACCTTGACAAAAGTATACAATTTTGGCTTAACTCAGGTGCATGGCTAAATAGTCAAATACACACAAAAATATGTCAAAACCAAGCATTCACGTAAACAGTCAGTTTATGTCTTAAAGGATTAGTTCACTTTTAAATAAACTTTTCCTGATAATTTACTCACCCCCATGTCATCCAAGATGTCCATGTCTTTCTTTCTTCAGTCGAAAAGAAATTAAAGTTTTTGATGAAAACATTCCAGGATTTTTCTCCTTATAGTAGACTTCAATGGGCACCAAATATTTGAAGGTCAAAATTAGTTTCACTGCAGCTTCAAATTGTTCAAAATGATCCCAGATGAGAGATAAGGGTCTTATCTAGTGAAACCATCGCTCATTTTCTGAAAAAAATTGAAAATTATATAAGTTTAAACCAGAAATGCTCATCTTGAACTAGCTCTCTTCTTCTTCTTCTCTATTTGAATTCCAGCAGTGTAGACACTACTAAGTGTATTATTGCCCTCCACAGGCCAAAGTTTGAACAAATTTTTATATGCAATATGTTAGTCCAATAGTATATAACAATTAGTTCAAACTTTGGCCTGTGGAGGGCAGTAATACACTTAGCAGCGTCTACACTGCTGGAATTCAAATAGAGAAGAAGAAGAAGAGAGCTAGTTCAAGATGAGCATTTCTGGTTTAAACTTATATAATTTTCAATTTTTTTCAGAAAATGAGCGATGGTTTCTCTAGATCACTGTTTCTCAACTCCAGTCCTCGGGACCCACTGCTCTGCACATTTTGTATGTATCCCTTATTTAACGCACCTGATTCAGATCATCAGCTCGTTAGGAGAGACTCCATGACCTGAACTGAGTGTGTCAGGTAAGAGAGACATACAAAATGTGCAGAGCAGTGGGTCCCGAGGACTGGAGTTGAGAACCACTGCTCTAGATAAGACCCTTATTTCTCATCTGGGATCGTGTTGAACAATTTGAAGCTGCAGTGAAACTAATTTTGACCTTCAACCGTTTGGTGCCCATTGAGGTCCACTATAAGGAGAATAATCCTGGAATGTTTTCATCAAAAACTTTAATTTCTTTTCGACTGAAGAAAGAAAGACATGGACATCTTGGATGACATGGGGGTGAGTAAATTATCAGGAAAAGTTTATTTAAAAGTGGACTAATCCTTTAAGTGAAGGTAAACAGTTGGCAGTTCACTAGATTTTGAATCATCAGAGCCTTAGTATGAAACATATCATCCAATTCTCCAACTAAATCCGCTTTTTGTTTCAGATGTGACAACAAGCAGTAAGTGGACAGATTGATGGCAATGTTCTTTTTCCACAAGCTCATAGTCACTATAAGTTATCATACGTCACAGCCCAGCTGTCTTACTCCAGCACAACAAAACACAGCTGCCGCAGTCTGACTCAGCACAAATCAACATTTCAGCTTCAATTGTTTCCTTCTGTCATTGCATGTACTAATTCAGTCGGGATTAGGATCTCTGTAAGTCTACTAAAATGGTGGCGTCTTGATGAGGCATTATGGAAGGTCATTTTAGCTAAAAGAAACAAGGAAGAAAAGTTTATAAAGTTGTGTCATTTGAATTTATTCATACATAAGCACAAATTGAAATATATATAATATAATGGCCTATAGTGACATTTTTATTCGGAGTAGGGGGGCCTACTGTAATGCTGTAGCCCAGGGGTGTCTAGATATCTAAAGGTACCCTTGGCAACAATAATTCCCCATGGACAAAATCAAGTCCCACCCTACATTTTTTCTTGTTTGAGAAGCCATTTCGCTCAGCTGTACGTCTAGAAAAGACTATCACAAGAAAGAAAATTATAAGGTGAAGATCTTGTATGATGATAAAATGATGAGATGAAGATCTTGTATGATGATAAAGTGGGTGCTCTGTGCAGTTTCCAGGAATAGACTCTCTATATTGATTTAATTTTCTTTTTACGTCAGATGGGATTCCACCAATATTTGTACCACCAACTGATATTTTACCCAAAAAATTGGCAAAAAGGTCAAAGTCCATAATGAAGGCGCACTAGGCAGAGCAATGAGAAATTTAGCTTTAGTTATTGTATTCAGCAGGTTACTGATTATTGAGAACTTCCTACACATAAAAGCCCTATTTATGTTAAAAATAAAGAAATTCATCAAAATAAAAATACTTAAGTTAAATCTGGATACTCAGGACATTCATTGCTTTTATTTTTAAATAATTCTGTTTTAAATACATGCTCTATACTTTGAAAATACATGTAATTTAGCCTGTCCTCAGCATGAGAAGTGTTTGAAAATGCAACAAATTCAAAAATATACATTTAAATTGAAATGCAGAGATCTGTATTATATCTAACAATACAAAAAGTAAATATTGAATTATATTTTCCATAAAAAATAATGCCTATCAAAGTCGTGTCCTCACTTTGCATCAACTCCGTCAGAATTTTTTATTATTCTGAATAAATCAGGCAATGTCATGGTTATCTTTAACTCTGAGGACCCCTTCCCTTTTTCCTGCTCACTGTGGATCTCACAGTAGGACACATAGTCTTGGAAGTTTTATATTTTTTTATATTTTATACAATGTGGAGTCTCTGCGGTCACAGCTTTAACATGTCAACTCCGTCATCCCGGTGTAATAGATTCTGTAAATGGTTGTAGGATAATAAATCTTGGCATTTTTTATATGTTTATTAAGGCAGCTACAACTGAGAGAGAAAACTAAATTGCTCCACTGTACAACACAGGGTTAAGGTGGAAAAATATTCAGTTTTGTCAACTCCATCAGACGTCAACTCTGACAGGTTTTGTGTCTGACAGAGTTGACTTGTAAGCTGATGGAGTTGACAAGTGCTCACAAAACTATATAGTGATATTATTATTATTATTATGCATATGGGGAATTATACTAATGCTGTTTCATGATTGATCTGTCACTCACATGAGATCACAACAATAGCAAACCCTGATTTAATGGACTCCTTAGAGATCGAACATGCCAGCTTCCCACTGCTTAAGTCATGCAGATCAGACACAAATAAAATGTACGTAATTGATGCGGTTTAAAGACAGGCTACAGATCCTTTGGATTCACATTGGGAACGTTTCTGTTGCTGCTACAGGAAACAAACCACTGGAAGGATTGTTGTATTAAATTAAATATTAGTTTAAAAATTAGTTAATTGTCTTAATTTGTTGTCTTGTCAATCAGTTGTTGTAACCTCAGTTGGACCTTTGTCAACTCCGTCAGTTTTTGTCAACTCCCTCAGAATTTAACACTGTCAGATGAAGGTTTCTGTTAATTTTGAAAGAAATATTTTAATCTTTTTTTTCCATTTATTGTGTTAAAATATGAAAAGTGAAATCATCAACTGAACTATATGATATTATGTCTGATTAGAACATTGGTTATATGTGTTTAATATCAAAAAAAGAGGGAAAAAATGTAGAGAATGTATTTTTTCACTTAGCTCCTTTACTGAACACCATTATTACATGAAGACTTTACACTGTTGTTGGATTTATCAAATTAAAATATGCTATTTAATGCATCTGACAGAGTTGACACAAATGATGAAGTGAATAAATGTACATTTATAGAAAAGAAAAACATTTTCAGACAAACCTGTTCCCTTACATGGTTCATTAGCTGAGACCTTTGCCTACAAATACATTAAGTTTATAATAATATATTATTAAATAATAAAAACTAACTTCTAAAACATGTAAAAGCATGTTTTGTCCCTTATCTCAAGAACCAGTGAGGTTATTGCATTCAGTTATTGTATTCAAGGTCAAAATAAATAAGGAGATATTGTGAAAAAATAAGTCAGATATTCTTATCTGGACAGGATTAGATTTCTCAGAGGAGTAAGTTTAAAAAAAAACAGTAGGTCATTTACCTCCTCATGGACACCTAGTCATGTCCACAAATAGAGATGTATATAGCAGAGAAGATTCACAAGTAACAAACCTGTGCTTAATATGATTCATGTCAAACTGGATAAGACAACCCCTGGCTGTAAAGATATGCTGTGCCTTTACTTCTTATTTGATTCTCTAGCCTAGAATACTAATTAAAGGGACAGTTTTCCCAAAATTGACATTTACTCTTCCTCATGTGGTTCCAATAGTATATTATGTTATTTTCTAGGCAGAATGAGCAAGCTGCTCTTCTTCATAGAAAGAAAGTGGATGCTGATTTATTGTCAAATTCCAAAAAAGACCATATACTTTAATTAGTCCGTATGACTCATGCACTATATTTCTTCCAATCTTCTAAGTCCAACGCTAAGCTGTAAACATTTTAGTCTAACTGAAATCATATCAGTCTGGTTTTTGTGAAGTCGGACAGACAGAGATAATGGAGCTTCATCCAGCACGCATACACGTTATTCAAACTAGAGATGGCCTTGGTGCTGTGCGCTTGCTCAAAAAGAGAGAGGTGATGCACAAGGTGTATTTAATCCTTCAAAATGGATTACTTAGGGAGATAAAGACTTGACTGTAACTGTTTGTGTAAATATGCTTAATGTCAGGCAGTGTTTGTGTATGAATGCACCACCCAAAGAAACTTTATTCACTGCACTACCGCACTTTAAAGGTTAACATGTAAGTATCTTGTGATCGAGTTCAATTAAAAATAGAAATCTTAAATACCATGACATGACGTACCTCAGAAATGTGGCAGCAGTATGTTGCTATCAGCACAGTACTTGACAGTGGTTTAAGGGCTCTTGTGTGACGGGCTGGTCTGGGTTTGTGCCAATGGTACAGCTCTGCTTATAGGTTAAATGGTTCAGGATTACTTTGTTCAACTCCAAATAATTTTTAAATCAAACCACTCAAAAATACCTCATATTGTATATTGTAGTGGACTTTCATGGCTTTTTAAAAGCATGTGTGTGTGTGTGTGTGTGTTCTTGTATATATAGTTTATGAGGACACAAATTTCCTGTGATGGGTAGGTTTAGGGGTAGGGGTAGTGTGGGATAGAATGTACAGTTTGTACAGTATAAAAACCATTACGAAACCTTTTTTTTTTTTTTATCCCGGTGGGGACTTCAACCTGAATGCACTAACTCAATTGAGGTCCCCATGATGAAACAAGCTTATAAATCATACAGAATGAGTTTTTTTTGAAGATGTAAAAATGTAGACAGTTTTCTGTGATGGGTAGGTTTAGGTGTAGGGTTATTGTAAGGGGATAGAATCTAGAGTTTGTAGAGTATTAAAACCATTACGTCTATGAAGAGTCCCCACAAAGATAGCGAACCAGACGTGTATGTGTGTGTGTCATGATATCCGTGTTTGTCTTTGGACTTTTGTTTCACTTCCTGTCTCATGTGCCATAGTTGTAGTTTTGTAGTTTTTCACCTTGTAGTTGTAGTTTTGTAGTTTTTTACGGAACGAACGCGGCGCCAGTTTCGTTTTTTTCCATAAGTAGAATAGGGAAGGCGTAGGACATACGGCGTAAGCATTTTGGAGAATACGGAAAGCAGAAGCACATGCAAGCCGTTAATTTGTGTTTATAAAGCATATACAGTTGTATTTTTTTCCGAAAATGACCGATCGTTTCGCTAGATAAGACCCTTATTCCTCTTCTGGTATCGTTTAAAGCCCTTTGAAGCTGCACTGAAACTGTAATTTTGACCTTCAACCATCTGGAGGCCATTGAAGTCCACTATAAGGAGAATAATCCTAGAATGTTTTCATCAAAAAACTTAATTTCTTTTCGACTGAAGAAAGAAAGACATGAACATCTTGGATGACATGGGGGTGAGTAAATTATCAGGAAAATTTTATTTAAAAGTGGACTAATCCTTTAAGCAAAACATTTACATGCTCTTGCCGTCTCCACTGACTAATTGCTTCTTTTAAGTTTGGAGAGTGGTCAGGCAGTTTATGTAACCTTACGGTCACTCACCAGGGCTTTATAATTAGCAAAGCAAAGCCTAAAGGACGCAAATGGCTCAAATCGAAATTAGTGTGGGACAGTTCGCCACTTAAGCACAGATGATACGCAAACTACATTTCGTAGCGGGATAAAGCAAATCAGTGTCTCTCGCTAGTAGGGCTTGAATAGACTAGTCGAGTAGTCGAGAGATCGACTACTTCAACCACTAGCCGGCGCTGTCGGAAACAATCGACTACTCGAGCGTGCATTAACCATAAATGAATTCAAAATGCGAACATCACCAACAGACACCAGGCATCAGATGAGTGGAAGTATTTCATTAAGGATGACAAAAATATCGTAAATTGCCAACTCTGTAAGACTACTTTAAAATACAACAGCAGTACGACAGCTATGCACAACTACCTACGATTGAAACATCCCACAACAAAGGCAAATGTTAGTGAGACGCACACCACGAAGCGAACGAGCATTGGTGAATTCTGTAAACAAATATGACTCTCTAAAAGCGGATATTGCGTCTGAAATGAAAGGCAAGAAGGCCTCCCTCACTACTGATGTCTCGATGCGCTTGTATTTCTAAATGCAAACCAGCGATCTATGAGCTCAACCAAAGACTGCGTGTGAGGAGAGGACGATAGCGCGATGACTTGTGTTAGTCTATAAACTTTAAAGCTGGTTGAAGTAAGATTCTATTCGTTCTTGTTATTACTGTTGAAAACTTAGTTATTATTATAAGTTATTATTAAATTTCTGTATGCAGAAATTAATCCATGCACATATAGTTTGCATATACATCGCGAATGTTAGGATTTTAATGTTGTGTGCAGCTATATGGCTTTACTCTGTTACATGAAAATTAAAATGTAATGTCATAATTATAAAGTTTTGAGAGTTTACTAAGAGTTTTTTGAGAGTTTATGTAATTGTTGCATTAGGCTATGAATTAATAAACATTTATTGAAAATAACTATTTCATGTCTTTTCATTTACAGTAGCATGAACCACTAGTAGTCGAGTAACTTGAGTATTGTTTTGATAAGAAATCGACTAGCAGAAATCAGTAGTCGTGCAATCCCTACTTGCTAGTACATTTTTGATGGATGCGAATTCAAGGTAAAGATGATTGCATTGGGGTACAGGAGTCGTACAGTAAGCACGCGTGAGTCTGTTATTATTGATGCGCAAACTGTGTATGTGTTCTTGACGCACTGATCGCACATTGTATTTATGCAGACACATTTCAGTACATTGTTTCCACACACATTCAGGATGTATTAATCTGATATGTGTATGTTGTTTAGTAATTCTGAATGGATCTGTGTACTGTATAGGTATATGCAGTCAGGTCAAGGCAGTTGATTTAGGTATTTCTTGGCATCTTTTGGTATTTTTGGCATTTTTTTGGCATATATATATATATATATATATATATATATATATACA
>RJVU01053528.1:913725-933124 GCA_003731715.1 Anabarilius grahami | reverse complement strand
CATGATATTTTTAGTGATATTTGTAAATTGTCTTTCTAAATGTTTCGTTAGCATGTTGCTAATGTACTGTTAAATGTGGTTAAAGTTACCATCGTTTCTTACTGTATTCACGGAGACAAGAGCCGTCGCTATTTTCATTTTTAAACACTTGCAGTCTGTATAATGCATAAACACAACTTCATTCTTTATAAATCTCTCCAACAGTGTGTAATGTTAGCTTTAGCCACGCAGCATAGCCTCAAACTCATTCAGAATCAATGTAAACATCAAAATAAACACTGTACTTACGCGATTAGACATGCTGCATGACGAACACTTTGTAAAGATCCATTTTGAGGGTTATATTATCTGTTTGAACTTTTTTTATGTTGTTTATGGCAAGCGCGAGCTCTTGGGGCGTGGAGCACGAGATTTAAAGGGCCACACACCCTGAATCGGCTCATTTCTAATTATGCCCCAAAATAGGCAGTTAAAAAAATTTATTTCAAAAAATCTATGGGGTATTTTGAGCTGAAACTTCACAGACACGTTCAGGGGACACCTTAGACTTATATTACATCTTTTGAAAAGGGAATCTAGGGCACCTTTAATGAGGAAAAAAAATGAACTTAAATGATTTTAGCAAATGGCTGCAATATAACAAAGAGTGAAAAATTTAAGGGGGTCTGAATACTTTCCGTACCCACTGTATATATATACAGCTTCGGCTCTTGTATCATGCAGGCTTTCTCAAGGGTCTATTTTGAGTCCTATTCTATTTTCCCTGTATATGTTACCTTTGAAATCTATTTTCAGAAAAAATCAGATTACATAGCACTGTTATGCCGGTGACACTCAAATGCATGTCCTATAACACCCAGTTGATAAGTCCTGTTCCAGTATTAAGTGTCTCAAAGATGTAAAATGCTGGATGGCTAAGAATGTTCTCCACATAAATGAGAACAAAACTGAGATTGTTGTTTTTGGCCCTCTTAGCTCTTCGCCCTTTATCTTCAATTACTTGGGGCCCCTCTCTGGTCATATGCAAAAAATCTGGTTGTATTATTTGATTCTGAGTTGAATTTTGGAAAACAAGTTAACGCTGTGGTGAAAACTAGTTTCTATCACCTAAGTTTGGGAACCGCTTGCAGAATCTGTTAAAATGTGAGTAATTTTAACAAAATAAGAGAGATCATACAAAATTCATGTTATTTTTTGTTTAGTACTGTCCTGAGTAAGATATTTTACATAAAAGATGTAAAATATACATCTTTGTGTCTTGTGGACATATAGTCCACAAGACAAAAAATAGCTGAATTTATAAAAATAACCCCGTTCAAAAGTATGTGAACCATTGGTTCTTAATACTGTGCGTGGTTACCTGGATGATCTACAACTGTTTTTGTGTTTTGTGATGGTTGTTCATGAGTCCCTTGTTTGTTCTGAGCAGTTAAACTGAACTCTGTTATTCAGAAAAATCCTCCAGGTCCTGCATATTCTTCAGTTTTCAAGGATTTTTTGCATGTTTGAACCCTTTCCAGCAGTGACTGTATGATTTTGAGATCCGTCTTTTCACACTGAGGACAATTGAGGGACTCAAACACAACTATTAAAAAAGGTTCAAACATTCACTGATGCTCCAGAAGGAAACACGATGCATTAAGAGCCGGGGGGTGAAAACTTTTGAACAGGATGAAGATGTCCAATTTTTTCTTATTTTGTTGAAATATCTTCTTTTTTTCTCATTTAGTACTGCCCTTCGGAAGGGCAACAAAATGCCTTGTTGATGCCAGAGGTCAGAGGATAATGGCAAGACTGGTTTGAGACGATAGAAAGGAAACAGTAACTCATAACCACTTGTTATAACCGAGGTCTGAAGAAGAGAATCTCTGAACGCACATGTTGAACCTTGAAGCAGATGAGCTACAGCAGCAGAAGACAAATCCAGGTTCACTCCTGCTAGCTATAAACAGCAAACTGAGCACAGGCTCACCAAAATTGGACAACAGACGATTGGAAAAACGTTGGCTGGTCTGATGAGTCTCGATTTCTGCTGCGACATTCAGACAGTAGGGGCAGAATTCGGTATAAACAACATGAACGCAGGGATCCATCCTGCCTTGTTTCAATGGTTCAGGCCGATGGTGGTGGTATTATAGTGTCGGGGATATTTTCTTCAGGCATGTGCAGAGAGGGGTGGTTTGGCGGCTCGAGCCCCTGCCCAGAAATTTATCAAAAGTTCCCCTCTCAACAATTATCAACAGTATTATTGTGGTCAATAAAACAAAATGAATTTGAATTATTATTAATATGATAATGTATTGCTGGGCGGTATGACCAAAAATCTGTATTTTTAAGATTCTTGCAGTTTCGCGGTATATCACATTTGAACTGAAATTCAAGGGGTACCACTCAATTATGAAATTAGTTGGAACAACTCAATTTTTTGACAACACTAATTTTTTATCAACTTAAAAATTAGTGTTTATGCTACAAATGAGTAAGTTCCCCTAACTCAGTGTAGTTTGTTAGTTTGATACAAGAGTTCAACAGTTCAAATGCACAGCTATCATAACGCATGCTAAATCTAACTTATTTAACGTGTAAATTAATGAACATGTAATATATAACTGCATTAGCACAGTCATTGTTCATATGGTCAGTGTAGTGTATACTTTCATATTCTTTGCCACTGTCAACACTGGCTTGCTTATTTGGGGACACTTAATATTCAACAATATTATTGATCTGACTGCACTGACATTATTTGATGAGAACTGAACTGAGCTAGATGATGACTTTGCTGTTTTCTGCAGAGCTGTTTTAGAGCCGAATTGAACTAATTTAATAATTGATGACCTTTATTACAGAACTGAATCAACTCTGAACTGACTTCAGCTGAACAATGACACTTTTTTTCTTTTTAGAGCGGCTTTACCAACAAACTGAACTATGTTTGCATCAATGAATCATTATTTTCCTGTTTATCCCTGTAAAGCTGCTTTGAAACAATCTATATTGTATGTGCTATAAAAATAAAGGTGACTTGACTTTACATTTAGCCACCCACAAATTAACCACAAGCTTCATTCTTCAGCACAATGTAACCACAAAAACTTAACAGAAACTTTTATAAAATGTCATACATAACAGCATTAAACACAAAAAAATTTCAGCATTTACTATCCTTATCCTCCTTATTTCCTTATTTTTAACTTGTAGGCAAGGATTTATTTAAGTTATGGTATAGGTCCTCTGAATTTATTTTCGCAGTTATAAAAGGCTAGAAATGCTTACTTTGACAGAAAATTACATACGCCTTCCAATCATTATCATCCAAACTCATTCAAATTGGAATTTCAGTTCTCCTCTGTTCACATTAATGGCTGACCTTTCTTGGAAAATGCAGGATATTATTTAAAGGGTTGAGAGGCAATTTTTTCCTTTCTTCAGGCAAATGTCTCATCTGGTTCACGTGTTATCCCTGTGGAGTCCAGGAAACTGGCCCCAATAGATTTGCATGGTTGTCGACTTGTATTTGTCTTCATTTATTGTTATGGTCACTTATTAAAACTCAGCAGGGAGGGATGAACTGGCACTTTAAAATGCATCATAACTCCATATTAAGCAGGAGGAGATATTCCCCTAATGTCATAATTAGAGGCATGGGATCTAGAATTAGGGCTAGGGATGCTCTATGAGTATTTTAGTATACAGTGCCCTCCGTAAGTACTGGGACAGTAAAGACAAAATTGCTCTGTTAGCTGTGGTGACATCTATAAGACATCTATAAATATGATCAAAAGAGTAATATAAGGCAGAAGTACAGAATGTCACATTTTATTATTGGCTGTTTCAACACAAAATGTTCTACCAACTAAGAAGCACTTTTAGAGTTTCATCCCTCTGCATAATGTGAGCATAAGTATTCGGACGGGTAAATTTAAAGCAAATGTAAGCTAATATTTAATTGTAAATCCCTTGCAAGCAATCAAAGGAGTGAGTCTGTGACCCATAGACATCACCAGACTCTTGGTTTCACACTTTGAAATGCTTTTTCAGGCCTTTAATGCAGCCATTTTCAACGGTTGCTTGTTTTGGGGAGTTTCTGCCTTTAGTCTCTTATTCAGCTGGTGAAATGCTTGTTCAATAGGATTTAAATCAAGAGACTGACTTGGCCAATCTAAGACCCAACATATCTTTACCATGATATTCTCCTTGATTGATTTGGCAGTACTAGTGTTTTGGGTCATTGTCCTGTTACCATATGAATCACTTCCCAGTGAGTCTGGTGGCATTTTCTTGAACACTGGTAGGCAAGATTCTTTTGTACACTTCTGAATTCATTCTTCTGCTGCCATCATTGAATAAGTCATCAATAAATATGATTGAGCCTGTTCCCGAGGCAGACATGCATGCCCATGACATGACACTACCTCCATCCATGCTTTCCAGATGAGCTTACATGCCTTTTTTCTCCACACTTTTGCTTTCCCACTTTAATAAATGTTAATCTTTGTCTCATCTGTCCATCAAACTCTGTTCTAAAACTGTACTGGCTTATCTCTGTGTGTTTTTGAAAATTCAAATTGGCTTTCCTATTTTTGGTACTGATCAGATGTTTGATCTTGCTGTGTATCCTTTGTAATTCTGTTGGTGAAGATTGTGAGACCATCATCACCCCAACTTTCTGGAGGTTGCTGGTGATTTTACGGACAGTGATTTTATATTTTTTTTTTCACAGCCCTTGTCATTTGTCTATCATCAACTGGTGTTGATTTTCTCAGCTGACCTGGGCAGCGTTTCCCAAAAGTATCGTAAGCCTAAGTTGCTTACCCTGATCGTTGTCAGTTGCTGAAGCTTGCCAGTGGTATCTATCTTTTTCAGGACATTCCAAACTGGACATTCCAAGTCAATCTCTAAATTTAAATCCTATTTAACAAGCATTTCACCAGCTGAAGAGGAGACTAAAGGCAGAAACTCCCCAAAACAAGCAACCGTTGAAAATGGCTGTATTAAAGGCCTGGAAAAGCATTTCAGAGTGTAGAAACCATGAGTCTGGTGATGTCTATGGGTCACAGACTCACTCCTGTGACTGCTTTCAAGGGATTTACAACTAAATATAAGCTTTTACACTTACATTTGCTTTAAACCGTCCCAATACTTATGCTCACATTAGGCAGAGGGATGAAACTCTAAAAGTGCTGTACTTAGTTGGTAAAACATTTTGTGTTGAAACAATAATAAAATGGCAATAATAAAATGTGACATTCTGTACTTCTGCCTCATATTACTTTTTCAAGTAATTGGTAAAGTAACGCCTTACTTTTAAATTTACAACAAAATATCTGAATTACTTTTTCAAATAAGTAACGCAAATTACTTTGTTTTCCCATTTATTGATTGATAGCTCTCCTGTCCCCTTGTTGAGAGAAATTGGGAGTAAGTGCAGGGGAGTGTTGAACTTTCGTCCTATTCTTCTGCGATCCAAAATGGCAGCACAGCTGACAGTTTTGTTTGAGCTGCACCCTCTATTGTACAGGCGTGAATTTGCATTTCCTTCAGCCTGAGGCTTATTAATTTCACTTTTGGTGTGAAAGGGCATTTACATTTACCAAAAATAGAACTTGCAAACAAGCAAGCCCAGCCCAGATGAGAAAAAGTAAAGCAAAAGTAACTTAATGCATTACTTTCTATAAAAAGTAACGCAATATTGTAAAGCATTACTTTTTAAAGTAACTTTCCCCAACACTGAATATAACTTTGCAACTTCTTGTCTCCTAACTCTCATTAGAGTATTGGTAGACTGTTAGGTAAGGGTTCGGGTTAGTAAAATAAGTTGACATACTTGCAAAGCTACTTATAGTCAGTAGAATGTCTGTCGTGGAGCATCAAAATAAAGTGTTAACAGATATTAAGCAGTAAACTAGTCTATATTATATATATATATATATATATATNNNGTCCCAGGTATTATATGGGTAATGGAATTAAGTTTAAACTTAATTTGCAGTGTCCTAAAGTCAATCAGTATATTAATCGGCAAAAGCAAGTAACACAAGTAACAGCAAAACTAGATCTGAAATTTGCAAAGAATTATTTATGCAATTCTGTTTAGTGATGGCACTGGAAATTACAATATTCATTTTTAATGAACTAGTTTGAGGTTTTGCAGACTAGTTGTTTAGTTCTTCTGCCACTTGATGCATTTGGCTGTTGTGGACTAGTCGTCTTCATATCATTAACTTGGTATAGTAACCTGGGATGGCCTGAGTTAGATCTGTGAAATCATCAGTATCTATTACTTTCGATGGACAAAAATTGTGATGGCAAAGTCTACACAATCTGCTGTTTCTGTACAACCATTTGTTAGCAATGACGTGAAAGTATTTCTATGATTGCGATATATTTTCAGATATACTCACACCTAAACAGGACATAAAAACAAAATAGACTGTAGTTGGTACCTTTACATATCAGTCAGATTATGTCCTCTTCCTGTGGGCGTGAATAAGCTGCTATGAACCATACTCTATGAAATGTCCCCGCTATGCAAGCCTAGGCAAGCCCTAGAATGAAATAATAAAAGTGAATGTGAATCACATACTGCAGGCTATGTATTTCTGGTTGTACATTCAAACTAAATGGACTGTAAACACATCAATTGGAATACAGGTGACAACACAGTGAGGAAAAAAGCAGCTGGGAGTGATGGGAAGAAAAGCAGATTTTTACAAGACTTCTGCTTTGTCTTTTGACGCTGCTTTTTGTTTCTCAAAGTTAGGGGGGAAAAAAGGCTGAAATATTCAATGCTGCTTTCATCTATTTGGAGTCCAGGTTTATTATGCACAAGGGGGTTATTAATAGGCTGCAATGGCAAAGTGAAAGCACCACCCCTCCTTTAAAGGTTCTCTCGTACACCAGCTTTTATAATTCCATCGAATTACACCTGCCCTACTAAGCATGTCTCAGCTACGTAGCTCAAACTCCTTAATAAAAGTCTGCTGAGAGTCACCCGCCGCACAGCGAGCACATGAGGTCGAGATTGTCACCGTGGAAACGTGAGATAGCATGCACCTGTTCCTTCCCTGGAGAGGGGCGACCGAGCCCTCTCCTCCAGGGAAGGTGAGGCGATTCCTTTGAGTGTCATTGGCTGCCAGATTAAACTGAACACAAAGAGCCACATTTCATACAGCCATAAAGTTCTTGCTCAGCTCTGCAGACAAACGATGTCAACAATCCTTCAAACAGTTGGAAAGTTGGTGTTATTAATGCTTACCCTGCAAAAAATGAGGAGAACATGGAATAATGCAAAAATTAAACTTTCAAAGTAAAAAACGTGCTTAAAGGATTAGATCACATCAGAATTAAAATTTCCTGATTATTTACTCACCCCCATGTCATCCAAGATGTTCATGTCTTTCTTTCTTCAGTCGAAAAGAAATTAAGGTTTTTGAGGAAAACATTCCAGGATTTTTCTCCATATAGTGGACTTCACTGGGATACAATGGGTTGAAAGTCAAAACTGCAGCTTCAAAGGTCTCTACACGATCCCAGCCGAGGAATAAGGGTCTTATCTAGTGAAACGATCGGTCAAAAAAAAAAAAATTCATACTTAACCACAAAACACACTCATCTTGCACTGCTCTGCGATGTGCCACGCATTACGTAATCATGGTGGAAAGGTCACGTGTGACGTAGGCGGAAGTACCAATCCAGTGTCTACAAAGCGAACGTGCAAAGACGGCCTTTACAAATAAAGGTAAAACAATGATGTCGGATGATTTTGAAGTTTGAGAAGAAAATGAGACTTTGTTTTTCGCCCTATCGTGATACTTCCGCCTACGTCACGTGTGACCTTTCCAACATGGTTACATAATGCGCATCGCAGAGCAGTGCAAGACAAGCATTTGTAGTTAAAAAAGTATATACATTTTTATTTTTTTCAGAAAATGACAAATTACTTCGCTAGGTAAGACCCTTATTCCTCGTCTGGGATCGTGTAGAGCCCTTTGAAGCTGCAATCTGGACCTTCAACCCGTTGAACCCCAGTGAAGTCCACTGGAATGTTTTCCTCAAAAACCTTAATTTCTTTTCGACTGAAGAAAGAAAGGCATGAACATCTTGGATGACATGGGGGTGAGTAAATTATCAGGAAATTTTAATTCTGAAGTGAACTAATCCTTTAATTTCACAGAGGTTATGATGCAACGAAAACAATAGACCACGAACATACTATGTACAACCCCCTTTCCAGAAAAGTTAGGACAAATCTCTTGAACCTTTATTTAACTGACAAATGCACAAAGAAAAAATATTTCCAATGTTTTCACTTACCAACTTAATTGTATTTTGTAAATATAAACAAATTTGGATTTTGATGGCTGCAACACACTCCAAAAAAGTTGGGGCAGAGGCATGTTTACCACTGTGTCACATCACCTTTCCTTTTAAATTACACTTTTTAATCATTTCGGAATTGAAGATACAATTGTTACACTTTTGCATGTGGAATTTTTACCCAATCTCGCCTGATATAAGACAGTCTTCTCAACAGTCTGTGGTCGTTGTTGTCTGATTCTACTTTTCATGATGGGCCATACATTTTCGATAAGAGACATATATGGACTGCAGGTAGGCAGTCAAGAACATCCACTCTACGGTGTATTGTCTAAGAAACAATTCTGTTGTAGCATGTGCAGAATGAGGCCTGTCATTGTCTTGCTTCCCAGGAAAGATGTCATCTTGATGGCAGTTTGTCTCTGTAAAATCCCAATATACACCTCCACATCAATGGTACCTTCACACATATGCCATTTGCACTGATGCACCCCCATACCATGACAGATGTTTGCTTTTGCACCTGTCGCTGATGAAAGTCTGGATGGTCCCTTTCATCTTTGGGACTGAGAACCCTATGTCCATTTTTTCCAAAAACAGGCTGAACCATGGACTAATCTGACCACAGCACACATTTCCACTGTCTTTGAGGCCATCCGAGATGAGAACTTGACGGCAGCATCACTACATTGAACAGACATATGGCTTTCTCCTTGCGTAACAGAGATTGGAGTTTCTTGATGCAGCGTCAGACTGTTTTAAGTGAAAACGGTTTTCCAAAGTGCTCCTGTGGCATTTAACGGAGGTCTCCTGCCTTGCCCTACACAGACTGATATTTCTTTGGATTCCCTGAATCTTTCCACAATATTATGGTAGGTGGTGAAAGGACGTTTATTTTGCCTCTGTCCCAACTTTTTGGGGTGTTGCACCCATCAAAATCAAAATTTGTTTAAATTTACAAAATACAATTAAAGGGTTCACCCAGGTACTAAAGACATTATTAAAAAGTCAACGTGACTACAGTGATTCAACCTTGATGTTATGAAGCGACGAGAATACTTTTTTTGTGCAAAAAAACAAACAAAAATAACGACTTTATTCAGCAATCTCTTCTCTTCCCCGTCAGTCTGTTCCACAGTTGGCGCAGTAAGCACAGCGAAGGCTTCAGTGTTTAAGTCCGAACACTGGCTCAGTATTGGTCGATGCTGTGTTCACGTGAGCAGCACAACGTATTTGTGTGATGCTGATGCAGAAGCCAGCCAATAATGAGTCTGTGTTCTGACGTAGAACCTGGAAGTGCTGGACGTAAACAACGTATGAGAATGACACAGAAGAGAAAATACTGTTGAAAGAAGTTATTTGTTTTATTTTTGCGCACAAAAATATTCAAGTCGCTTCATAACATTAAGGTTGAACCACTGCAGTCATTTCGACTTTTTTAACAATGTCTTTAGTACCTTTCTGGACCTTGAAAGTGTTGATTATATTGCTGTCTATGGACAAGTCATATTCCTTTGATTTCATCAAAAATATCTTAATTTGTGTTCAGAAGATGAAGGAAGGTCTTAGGGGTCTGGAACAACATGAGGGTGATTAATTAATGACTGAATTTTCATTTTAGGGTGAACTAATGCTTTAAAGTCCCCGTGAACCGGAAGCTGCAAACGACTTTTCTCCAGTGTTGTGACGTATTTCCAAGTGAAATGGAATATTGAATATAGGGCAGGGTTTTACTTTAGCCCTCATCCTCTCCGTCTCTCGCTCATAGCAGACTAACGGTTGGAGGGGAGTGGTTTAAGCGATTTCAACCCAAGCCGTCAAACTGACGTCATCTGAGAAGGAACGCCATTCCAGACCAGAAGTAACTTTTCAGATTTTGATTAAAGATTACCACGACAAACAATTTTTTTCTGTGTATTAACTTGCACGGATTAATTGTTCACCACAAGACTAGTAATATGCGCTAACAAAGTAAATAGGGTCAATTTTGATTTCATGACGACTTTAAAGGGTTAGTTCACCCAAAAATGAAAATAATGTGCATAAAATAATGCACAAAAGATTCATAAAATAATCCACAAAAGATTCATAACGCTCCGAAGCTTAATGAAACAGTGTTTTGAAATCGGCCATCACTACATAAGTCGTTATTTTGTTTTTTTGGCGCACCAAAAATATTCTCATCGCTTTATAATATTAATATTGAACCACTGTGCTCACGTGAACTGATTTAAATATGTTTTTAGTACATTAATGGATCTTGAGAGAGGAAATGTCATTGCTGGCTATGCAGGCCTCACTGAGCCATCGAATTTCAACAAAAATATCTTAATTTGTGTTCCAAAGATGAACGAAGGTCTTACGGGTGTAGAACGGCATGAGGGTGAGTAATAAATGACATTATTTTCATTTTTATTTTTTTAGAAAACTTTTCTTTGTACTTTTGTCAGTTAAAAAAAGGTTCAAGAGAATTCATAAATCACAGATTGTGGATTGTTTTGCATTTTACAAAGCCCCATCTTTTCAAATACACATGCGTGGCAGCTTGGCCAACACAACACAAGCGCATGATGCGGTTTGTTTTGGTTTGGTGGCAATCGACTTTCAGGTGGAATTGAAACAGATTAACTTTACCTTACTATGGAAGATGTTTGCCTGAATAGATCAAATGGCAATTTGTTCATGTCATGACATCCAAACCAGGAATACGGTTCAAATGCAAATCAGACAAAATATAAAACTACAGACAAAACAAGGACTCATTAAATATTTTATGTTATTAAACAAAATTTTTCTGGCAAGCTACATCACAATGACATTTTCCTCATCATTCGAAGATAAGAGAGAGCAGAGAATTGTTTGGGTAAAATGATGTCAAGGCTGAATGGAAATGAAATGTATTTGTGCTGTTGTTTGGGTGGGCCACAAGTAGCTTAAAGCACTCAGTTTAGGTTTAGCTTAGTGTTATCACCTGAAATCACACCATCTTTAACATTATTCTGTTTACGTAAGTTTCAGTTGTATTTTGTATTTCAAACATTAATGTCATATACTTTAGCATATTTTCTTATTGTTTAATAACCAACCACTGCCTGAATGCTATGGAAAGAAAAGCCAATGATTCCAACAAATGAGAGCATAGCTTGTGTCTCAAGTCAATGTGCAATGCTGTTTTAGTTCTGTAGGCCAACATATTAACAAATGCAACAATTTTCAATAAGATTTTTTCCCCATCGGAAATCAAACTCGAAAATTGAGTGTTGCGTAAATGATTGGAGTGAGGTTGCTTAGAGGGGACGTTTAGAGGGGAATTTGTACAGAGGGCAGGACATGGTGATGATGAAATGAGATGAGTGGAAAAATTATATTTCAATGCTTTTGTGTTCTTTTGCAAATCTTTTGTGTTCTGAGAAACTTTGTATTCGCTCCCAAGAAACGTTTGTGGGAAGAACTATTTCAGTGCTTTTGCGAGTGAACACAAACGTTCTGTGATCAAACGCAAAAGCATTGAAATATAATTTTTCCTTTCATCTATTTATTTTTATTTTTTTTACAGGGCTTTGTAGTTTTGTGATATCGGCTGAATAAAAAGCAGTTTTAGAGATGGTAAATTGATTAAACTGATAAAAATGAAGACAAAAATTACTTTTTTTCCTCAGAACAACATGCCCAACAAGACCAGGGTATGTGCATTAAGTCATCCATTTTAATTTCATGCTAACTCATGTGCAGTGCTGTACAAGTATAAACATCACAAATAACAAGCTAATAAATGCTGGCTATTAGTTCCGTTTCCGGAAATGAACAGGCATGTTTACTGTTGCATGAATGTCTCTGACGTTTGTCATTTTAATATTATGCAAGAATAGGCAGCCGTCTCACAAACAGATGTTTTTGATTAAATCTTTGCAGCTTCAGCACCTTGAGTAGGTGTAAGGTCCTGTTTTACTGTGGTCTATCCTCACAGCCTGAAGGATGATAAAACGTTTTGAAAATACTTTAACACAGTCTTCCAGAGTGTGAAACTGGGTATATGTGATAGACCTACAATCAGTATTGTAGTGGTAATAAAGCCTCATTTGCTTTACACACCTTTCTGAACCTAAAATCACTGGACTGGAGATAAAAGATCAGTGCAAGACCTTTAATTCAACAGGGCATCCCGAGAAAAGAGTTGATCTATGTCCACTCAATAAATGTAAATATAAAACCAAATATCCCATCATAAAAAAGTGGATATTGCCATAATTTTACATCAATGAAAAATACTTAGATACATGCATGGCAGTATTTTTGCACAAGAAACGAATAAGCTATAAAAAATAACATTAAACAATCAGTTTGTTCAGGCATTTTGCAAGAGAAACGGTTACTCTGTAATCACAATTTCGGATTTCATCAGAAAAGACAAACCCATCCACAGTCCCATCCATTGTATAAAAAAACGGGAAAATGAATTCTAAATGTATATACTTGATGTTCTTGATTCATGCATCACTGGACAACATTATAGCAACACACCAGCATATATGAATGAGCTGAAGGCGAGCATAACAGGGTTGATCCTGGCAGAATCCAGTTACTGTCCTATCTGACAGAAAAGAATGCATGTCACAGCAAACCTCTACAGTTATATGTATTCATGCAAAGCTAGAGTCAGATCATTGCGTGCCAGCTGTGCAAGCCAGGTTTCCAAACGCGTCTCGTCACACATCGGAGTTGAGGCTGAGGCTGGCTAGCCGTGGGTCTGAGTTGATCTCGTATCTGTAATGGTATCCCTCCATATGATCTCTGCACGCGTCACGGATATTGTAGATCCACTTCTTGATCCCTTTCCTGTTAAGGTAAAGGACCAGAAGGAAAATGACCCCAATGAGGGCAAGAACCATCCCCAAAAACACATACGAGGGCTCCAGAGCCCGCTCCACATCTTCAGCATTGCTCCAGCACGGGAGCTGTGATTGTTCTAGGTGTAAAAGTGGGGCATTTTTCAGTTCTGTTGGTTCAGAACAGGTCAGGTTGAATCTGTCCACCACAAAGTCATGTCTCTCCAACCAAACTAACATGTCCTCAATGTCGCAATCACAGCGCCAGGGGTTTCCCGCGAGACTGATGTGCAAATCAGGGATCAAACTGAGCCCCGCCAGGGTCACGTTTGGCAAGACTTTCAACGCGTTGTCTCTTAAGTCCAACTCTTTAAGTGCCCGATTCCAAAATGTTTCATTGCTGAATGAAACAAGGGTGTTGTTCCTCATATCCAAAACAGTTAAGTTGGACAAATCTGTGAATATGCCCTCTGGAAGGAACATTAGGTCATTATTGGACAAATCAAGATGGGAAACCTTAGGTAGGCTGCGTCTGAAAAGATTTGCAAACACACCTATGTAGGAGTGATTGCATAAGGATTGACTGAGGTTTAGAACCTCAATCTTGCTGTCTTGAGGTAAAGCCTCAACGTTAAACTCTGAAATCCTGTTGTTGCTGAGGTCAAGTAAACGCAGATTTGGCAAGTTTTTAAACACCATGGAGTCCAGTCGCTCCACTTGGCTTCCAGACACATAAAGGTGTGTTAAATGTTCCAAAGTCCTAGGGAAAGATTCATTGTTCAGATTCCTTATATTGTTTCCACTGAGCTTAAGTGTGGTGACGTTTTCTGGAAGGGGCTGTGGGATGGAGCTCAAGTTTTGGCTAACACAGTTCACAACTGTGCTTTCGCACGAGCAATGGGCAGGACATAACGATAAAGATGAGCTGGAACACGTCAGGACGAGTAAAAAACACAGAGTCAGGTTACACATGTTCTTTTGTTTTCTCTGAAGTCGAAGCAAACGCAATAATCCAACATCGGACATTTTGAAGCGCTATAAATCAAACGGCGGAAAAGTAATTCTCTCCACAGAGGGGAAAGGAACGCGCTCGCGCTTCTCAAACGGCCGTTTAACGTAAAGTCTCACATCTTTCTTTGTTCTTTCGTTCAAGATGGGCTCTTTAACTCCTCAGTTGAAGTAGAAAGTAGTTATTGTGCATCAAAACCGCACGTTTATATCGTCTCTTCTTTACCAAGTTCCAAATGTTTCTTTTCATTTGTTTCACCAAAAGTACTGCCCAATCCTACGAGCGAATCCTGTACAAAACAAAACCGAGTTGTTATTAAAGGTCTTGATATGTTAAAAAGACACAGTAGATCCACAAACCTATAAACCTGGTTTTTGCCGTGTTTCTTGAGAAATGTTCGGGGCTCGACATATCTGTCCCGCTGCTCTTCTCGCTGTAACTGATGCTCCCCCCGCCGCTCCCCGAATCCACACGGAGCGCTATTCACCGGACCGTACCATTACACGCGTACAGGGGGCGTCAAGGACCACACACGACACCAAAGTTTTCCGAGTGGTACATTCTTTTAGGGGAATGTACAAGTAAATAAAATAGATTCTTGGTATAAAACAATGTAAACACACGAGTAAGTTCATTTAAATAACTAAATATTGTTTTGACAAAACAAATAAACACTGTAAACAAGGTGTCATAACGGACAATACTATGTGTATTTAAAGGGACAGTTCACCCAAAAAGGAAAATTCTGTCATCATTTACTCACCCTCACGTTGTTCCAAACCTGTGGAAATTTCTTTGTTCTGCTGAACACAAAAGAAGATATTCTAAAGAATGGCAGTAACCAAAGACTTGTGGGGCACCATTGATTTCCATAGTTTTTATTCATTTATTTATTTTTTACATGCTACTATGGAAATCAGTGGTGCCCCACAACTTAATACAAGAAAGAATTAAAACATTTGAAAGAGAAAGATTTCCTTCTTAAAGGGTTAGTTCACCCAAAAATGAAAATAATGTCATTTATTACTCACCCTCGTGTCGTTCCACACCCGTAAGACCTTCGTTCATCTTCAGAACACAAATTTAAGATATTGTTGATGAAATCCGATGGCTCTGTGAGGCCTATATTGAGAGCAAAGCCATTCAAACTCTCAAGATCCATAAAGGTACATATTCAGGGTTCCCACTCTTTTTCAGTAATCATTTTCCAGGACTTTTTCAATTTCACAACAATGGGAATAAAAGACAGGGATCACGCCCTAAAGTAATATATTGCTCTCTAAGTCTTTAAAAGGCGTGGCTACAGTTTATTGCCATGACTTAACTATAAAATCAGTTTTTAATATGAGCTCTTAATCATACATTATGACCATGGAAGCTTGTTTGCGCTAACGGAATAGAAAATAAAAAAAAAGGTAATTGCGACTTTTTTTTCCTCACAATTGCGAGTTTACATAATTGTGATTTGATAATCGCAATTGAAAGATATAACGTCAGAATTGCATGATATAAACTCGCAATTCTGACGTTTTATCACAATTGCGAGTTTATACCTCACAATTCCAAGAAAAGAAGAATTGCAAGATATAAACTCTCAAATGCCAGAAAAAGTCTTAATTGCGTGAAAAAAGGTCAGGATTGCATGATATAAACGCGCAATTCTGACTTTTTTTTTATATCAAAATTATGTAAACAAAATCTTTGAATTGTGAGATAAAAAATTACAATTAGGCTACCTTTTTTATTTATTATTCAGTGGCGGAAACAAGATTCCATAGTTTATTGCCATGACTTAACTATAAAATCAGTTTTTAATATGAACTCTTAATCATAAATTATGACAAAGTGTTCTCGTTGCCAGTGTCAATCAGTGGAACTATTTTAATGTTTTGTTTTGCTGTTTGAAAATAAAAATATTAGTCAAAGACAAAGTCAATGAACAACTAAGAAATCCATAACACATAATAAAATATGTGGCAGGTCTATTGGTCTGCATTTACACTCTCAATTTGTCTGTTTATAAAGCCTATAAAAATCAGTCTTCATGTGTTTCACAACACTTCAGCTTGTGATTCTAATTAAGTGGGGGTTATTTTTTAGGATTCTTTACCTAACCTAAGTCTCTGAGATCCTGACATCTTGCACCTCTGGAGACTCCAGGTAGGTTGCAGTTCGGGAAAATTGTGGCGCTGGAGACTAAAGGGTTCCTGATGGTTTCACACTTAATTCTTCACCTTAATTCTTTTGCAGTTAATATGTGTCTTTTCTTCTCCACCTGTTTTTGTCTGACCCAGTGAGCATTTCACTGTCCAACGGTCATGCCTAAACTTTGCAATTTCTACTATTGCATTAGTATTGCATCCTTTTCATGAGCATTTAATAATTTTTGACTTTTCAGTCTGAGTTAAAACTCTTTTTGGCTCATTTTATCTGTAAAAGAAAACCTGCCTAATAATTCTGCACACCTGAATATAAGGCGTTTTTCATTTCCAGCCTTCATGAACAATTATATATCACGTTTAAATGATTAAATACAAAATTAATAGTAGTTATTAAGATTGATTGGTTTGGAATTGGTAAAATGTGCTTGGAAAAAAATATGATCAGAAAATCAACTTGAATAATAATTATGCACGCACTGTAGTTAACAAGTTACTGAATTAGGTAGCCGCTTACCAGTTAACATTCGAACATTTGAGCAGTAAATAACATTAGCTAACTGCTGCAAGAGGCAACACAAGACTAAACATCATCACTGAAAATACTACTCCCATAATACAGCATTCCTGAACATCGCATTTTCTGCAACTAATGGTGATTGTTTTGGGCCAGTGATAAAGTCTTTGTTCTCGACTAAAGAAAAACCGAAGAACTTTAAAAAAAATTAATTTCCAGGACAACAACAAGATTTTCAAGGACATTTTACATTTTCTCTGATTTTCCATGTGTTTTCTAGGAACCCATGTGAGTTCAGTGGTTCTATCTTAATATTATAAAGCGACGAGAATACTTTTTGTGTGCCAAAAGAAAACTAAATAATGACTTTTTAACAATATCTATGGGCCGATTTCAAAACACTGCTTCATGAAGCTTCTGAGCTTTATGAATCTTTTGTTTCGAATCAGTGATTCGGATCTCCTATCAAACGGCTAAACTGCTGAAATCACGTGACTTTGGCGCTCCGATTTACCGATTCTCTGAAGCAGTGTTTTTAAATCGGCACATAGAGATATTGTTGAAAAGTTGTTTTTTTGTCGCACAAAAAGTATTCTTGTTCGCTTAATAATATTAAGATAGAACCACTGAACTCACATGAACTGTTTTAAATATTATTTTAGTACCTTTATGGATTTTGAGAGATGAAATGTCATTGCTGGCTATGCAGGCCTCACGGAGCCATCGGATTTCATCAAAAATATCTTAATTTGTGTTCTGAAGATGAACGAAGGCCTTATGGGTGTAGAACGACATGAGGATGAGTGATAAATGACATTATTTTCTTTTTTGGGTGAACTAACTCTTTAAAAGAACACCAATTATCTTCTTGGTTGACATCATAAATATAAAGTCATGTGACTCATGTGGAAGGTATGCCCCATAAGCCCCGCCCCCACAGCGCTGACGCAAGAGAGGGGACTCCCTTGCCAACTGGGCAAGTGGAGTCCGTCTAACAAGCCACGGATGCATATTATAAATATCTTGAGTGCCTCCATTAAAATAAGGCTTATGTTTGTGTCACAAGACTTGTTATAAGCTCTTAAGTCTTTTACATGCCGAACTGTCCAATGACAAATAACGATACAAGGCTGCAAGTTGAATTGTCCAATGAAATGTAAGGATACATGTCTAATGGGCCAATCAGAATTCGCTTCACTCTTGTGTGCCTCCCTCCACCTCTAGATCTTACTTAATCGACTAACTCTGCTGCAACATATTTTACTGCAAAACACCAAGCTTTCCTTTAAAGATGTTTCTCTGGATCTGCCGCATGGGGGAAAACACAAACATGGCCTTTTCTTTCATCTAGCGTCAGGTGAGCGAGAGATATTCGCGCATTGTCTTGTAATCTTTCAGCACATAGTTCAGCCCAATATGGTTGATGAAAATGATGATGATGTGTCAGTGACTCAACAGAGACTTCGGGACAGATCTCTTGTCACTCATTATTTATATACTCGATCTGTTCGTGCTTTAATGCGCTAATTCTTTCCTCGATATATTAAAGCTTGACGATTGTGTAGCTTGACTGACATTAACTTATATGGAGTGAGTGAGAGGTTTGCAGTCTCTCAGGTGTAAACAAACGGGTTCGGTTGGCTTATTTGCTCAATTATGTGCGTTTTAATAGTTTAAAGTATTGAATTTTGGATTTAGGATCACAAGGTTATCATTAAATGTCCAGAAACGGATGCAGTAAGACTGAAGCCATGTTTGGGAGGTGTCAAACTGCTGCTCTGCCAAGTGTGGCACTTGATAACGCTGGGCTATATGCACTTTTTATTATTTTTATTATTAGTTAACAGATTAAACTTTTTGTGTGTGTAGTGAAGGTCACATGAAAAGATATGAAAACTTTGTCATTGTCATTCTGTCATTGTTTCTGTCATTGCTTTTCTAATGCCTATTTTGTATAGATTTTTTTTAAAGGTGCAATATGTAAGAATTTTGCAGTAAAATATCCAAAAACCACTAGGCCAGTGTTATATATTTTGTTCACTTGAGTACTTAAAATATCCCAAACGCTTCCAACTATTTGTAAATCGTGAGAAAATTGCAATTTTAACCAAGGCTCCGGGACGTGTGAGGAGTCGCCTGTCAACTGCGTCATACCGTGTTACCCTCGGTTTTTGCGGTTTGATATATTTATAGACCGAAAACTAATTATTGTTATATAGCTCAACACGTTTAGTCTTAATGTTTAAGTCTAATTTTCTTGATTTTTTGCGAGTACCATGCTTTACCATGAGAAAAACACTGTTTTGTCACGTAGCTAACATAGCATAATCAGATGCAGCTTTATTTTTTGTAACAGTAATACAGCATTTTCTCCATCATACAATACGTTTTAAAATGAATTGCATGCCATTTATCAACACAAGCCATCCAGCATTTAATATGATATTCTAAAATCGATCTATCTTACTGCGGTGTGTAACAGTGTCTCACAGCAGCCACCGAGCGAACGCACAGAGTAACGTTATAACATCATTTTCAACACACTCAAATGTATCTAATATGATAAACA
>RJVU01053528.1:893657-912677 GCA_003731715.1 Anabarilius grahami | reverse complement strand
AAAAGTGCCCATAATTGAATAAACACCCACTTATATTATGTGTATATATATATATATATATTATATTTATATTCTTACATGTTTGAATCAGAACTAAACTGATTATTTCAAAAATACATTTTCAAAGGGTGTTTAGTCACGAATAAAGGCACAACAGGAGTGCTTTGTTAAATGTAGGGGTTGCACAGACTAGTTGACCTTAATGCTTAAGTTGACATCAAAAAAACAATATCCCTAATATTGATCGGGTGAACATTTTTAACAGTGTGTTGTACAGGTAAGTTCTAAACTAATGTGCTGCTACATAGTAACGCGCACACATACAGTATAGCTCGCACATCATGAGCAGATCGCGCGCAAACAGAAACATTCAGGAGTGCAGAAACTTACTGTCAACGCTGTCCTGTGATTTAGCAATAAAATAGCTTAAACACTGAAAAGTGTTAGTGTATATTTCTTTCTGTTTTTGAAGTACCTAAAACCCACAGCTTGACAATTAGTAGAGAGACGCTGCACAGGCAGGTAGGATTAACCCACACACGCAATTGCTCTCTCACTAATGCATTCAAATAAATGTAGTCTTACTGTGCTACTTTATCTGTATCTGATTTAGAACGATATAACGACACATAGACAAAATAACTGATAAAAATAAGCTTTTATATCGGAGCAATAGCCTTGTGGGCAGCGTTCTGTTGAGTTTGTGTCTCGGCTCGAGGTTCGTGCTTCTCAAGCCAACATCAAAGTTTGTTCACAAACTTTAGCCTCTAGTTGCAAATAGTGGCATGTTGCAAAGCATTCCCATCTCCTTTTTTTTTTTTTTTTTAACCTCATCAGCAATTAGTCGGCTTGACTTTAATCACATAACAGTGTCGTTCAACCCCTAGTATGATGTGCAGCTTAATTTCAGTTTTGGTGGGATTGTTGTGGGATATGAAGTTGATATTAATCTCTCTTTTCAGGCACCTTTTGCAATTATGGAGGCTTAAATGGTGAAGAGTTTTGGGGGGAAGGAATCTTTCCCCTCAAAGTTGGACTCTTTGAATGGACAGTACAAAGAACTGAAGGATTTGCCTTTTGTAAAATACGATACACAGATTACAAGTTAACTTATTTTTGGGTCAACTGGAATATATTTGTATGATTTTGTACAGAAAAATGTGTATTTTCTTTGATGCTAATGATTGTTGCAAAGGTTTTGTCAAATGTGTTGCTGACATGGTGGACTGAGATGAGGTAGATCTTCTCTCTGGGGCCGCTAGGGTGCCGTGGAACCTAAACACATGCACAATTCTAGCGCCCTAAATTCACAGCAACGCTGAACATATCCCCTGTTTTTTTTTTTTTCATTTCGTTTTCCTTAATGTATTACAGTTGTTTGAGAAATTGATTGCTAGAACGTTTAGGACATTTAAGCACAAGCTTGTGGGTGTTTTGGATAACTCTGGGGTTGTGACTCAGCTAGAGGGGAAAGCTAAAATGAGTCTGGGAATCCCAGACTGCACACCAAAGTGCCGTTCTATAAGGCACGCTGAGGAAGTGATAGCTGCTTTGACCAGCGGTTCAGAGGGGAGTCTGCGGGGCTACCTGTCTGTCCACTGTCACAATGCAGCTACCCTGCGGGACGAGTTTGGACGCACACCTCTGCACCTTGCTGCCTCTCTGGGTAAGCGTGACCTGCTTCAATGGCTCCTGGACTGTAAACGCGCCGACCTGCTGGCAAAGGACAAGGAGTCAGGGTGGACCGCACTGCATCGCAGCGCCTTCTATGGGCAAATTCACTGCCTTATGACGCTCCTCAAGGTGAGAACTGGTTCATTAATATGAGTTTTCCATTAACCAATGCCAATATTAGAGAGAAGGGTGACCGATGGCCAGTATGATGCCAATATACATTTCAAAGCAATTTAATAACGTTAAATGATGCACAAAATTGCAAAAATGAAATTGCAGTTGCACACTTCACCTTGTGTGAACCGAAAACCAAAAATTTACATTTCCATCCAAAGCTGGTCAATTCTGGTACTGTCACACAACTATTTTTGTTCATTTGGCTAAGTTGGTATTATGGTTTTAGGCCACTAATCTCAAAATGAGCAAATGATGCCTAACTAAATGGCCTTGGTGAGTGGAAAACTACTGCAGATTTTGAAACCCAGTGGACTGTCACTGGAACTGCGTTATCTTTTCCTCCCTGTTCTATTGGTTTATTGGTTTGCATTGTTTTCTTTCATTGGTCCATATATCTTTGTGTTACAGCATGGTGGAGTGCTGTCCATCCAGGACAAGGAGGGACTTTCTGTCCTAGACCTCACCATGAAGGACCGCCCAGCTCATGTTGTCTTCAGAAACACTGGTAATTACAATGGGTTAATGTCCTTCTTAAAGAATTAGTTCACTTTAAACTGAAAATTACCCCAAACTTTTCTCACCCTCAAGCCATCCTAAGTGTATATGACTTTCTTTTTTCTGATGAACACAATAGGAGTTATATTAATAAATATCCTGACGTGTCCAAGCTTTATAATGGCAGTGAACGGGACCAACGAGTATGAGCGGAAGAAAGTGTCTCCATCCATTCATACTCGTTGGTCCCATTCACTGCCATTGTAAAGCTTGGACTCATCAGGATATTTATTAATAGAGATCAGAGATTTATTATTTATTAATTCTGATTGTTCATCAGAAAGAAGAAAGTCATGTACAGTTGTGGTCAGAATTATTGGCACCCTTGGTAAATATGATAAAAAATGACTATAAAATCTCAAAAAAAAAAAAAAATCTGAATTGTTTATCCTTTTGATCTTTAATTCATAAAATTAGCAAAAGCTAACCTTTCATTGAAGGAAAATAATTGAAAGTTGGGGGAAAATCACATTATGAAAGAAATGTTTTTCTCCAAAACACATTGGCCACAATTATTGGCACCCCTAGAATTTTTTATGAGTAAAATATCTCTGAAGTATATTCCCATTCATATTTACATTTTTTTTAGCACACCAGGGTGATCATGAACATGAAGTTGTCCAGCCATGACTTCCTGTTCCACAGGAGTATAAACATGAAGAAAACACAAAGGCCAAATTCCCTCAATCATTCATCACAATGAGTAAAACCAAAGAATATAGTTCTGATGTGCAGCAAAAGATTGTTGAGCTTCACAAAATAGAAAGTGGCTGTAAGAAAATAGCTAAAGCATTGAAAATCCCCATTTCCACTATCAGGGCAATAATTAAGAAGTTCCCATCAACTAAAGATGTTACAAATCTGCCTGGAAGAGGAGTGTATCTAAATCGCCCTAATGCACGGTGAGGAGGAAAGTTTGAGTGGACAAAGACTCTCCAAGGATCACAGCTGGAGAATTGCAGAGATTAGTTGAGTCTTGAGTCTCAGAAAGCCTAAAAAAAATGATCAAACAGCACCTACATCCCCACAAGTTCGGGAGGGGTTCAAGAAAAATCCTCTGCTCTCATCCAGAAACAATCTCCAGCATATTCAGTTGTTAGACAAGACTGGAACTTCAAATGGGACCAGCTTCTATAGTCAGATGAAACTAAAAAAGAGCTTTTTGGCAGCAAACCCACCAGATGGGTTTGGTGCACACATGGATAAAAAGTACCCCATGCCCACGGTTAAAGATACTGCTAGATCTTTAATGTCGTGGGCCTATTTTTCTGCTGGTGGTCCTGGACATCTTGTTCAGATACATGGTATCATGGATTCTATCAAATACCAACAGATAAAAAATCAAAACCTGACTGCTTCTGCTAGAAATCCAATAATGGGCCGTGGTTGGATCTTCCATCAGGACAATGATCTTAAACAAACATCAAAACCAACACAAAAATGTGTCACTGAGCACAAAATGAAGCTTCTGCCATGACCATCCCAGTCCCATGACCTGAACCCTAAAGAAAATAAGTGGAGTGAGCTGAAGAGAAGAAGCACCAACATGGAGCTGGAATCTGAAGGATCTGGAGAGATTCTGCATGAAGGAATGGTCTCTGATCTCTTGTCAGGTGTTCTCCAAACTCATCAGGCATTATAGGTGAAGACTCAGAGCTGTTATCTTGGCAAAAGGAGGTTGCAAAAAGTATTGAATAAAAGGGTGCCAATAATTGTGGCCAACATGTTTTGGAGAAAAACATTTATTTCATAAACATTTATTTCCACTTTCAATTCTTTTCCTTCAATGAAAGGTTAGATTTTTGCTAATTTTATGAATTAAAGATCAAAAGGATAAACAATGTAGATTTATTTTTACAGTAATCTTTGATCATATTTATCAAGGTTGAAAATAATTCTGACCACAATTGTGGACGGTAAGTACAACTTGGGATAATTTTCATTTTAAAATGAACTAATCCTTTTAATATTTATGATTGTATCAGTGTTAATATAGTATTCATAACACTAAAACCTTAAAATTCTGTTCTTATTTATTTATCCTCATTGTTCCAGACCTGTATGATTCTTTTTAACAAAGTTAGATCTTTTGAGAAATTATGATGTATTTCAATATTTTCATGCAATAAAAGCATACAGTGTACAGTGCTTGTCATGCTCCAAAAATGATGACAAACCACCATAACAGTAGTTCATATGAGCAGTGACTAGTGATTTTAGTTTTTATATAAATATTTTATAAAATGTTCCCCTCTGCTATGGCACTTTTGTGTCTCCAAGCTTGTCTCATGGCATCCTGCTTTGAGACCTGTCAGAACACCAATGGTGTTTGGTTTCATTGATGTCAAAACTGATGTTTTGTGTCTTTATGCTGTAAGTTTGAATAAGTGTAAGTGTCAGTGATATCTGACAATCTTGTACTCTTTTGGGATGCTTCACAGTCTACTGACCACATTCATTCAGTGGAAAAGAACAAAGACATTTTTCAAAATGAAATCTAAGGAACATTTTCAAATGCTGGTTTGGAATGACATAAGGAGAGAGAGTTTAAAATGAGACAAAATGAAAGAGTTTATTTTTGGTTAAACCTTAAATCAATAAACCAAAAGTTGTCACATGTCACCATTTCTGGGCCCAACGCTCTATCAGATCCCTAAAGCAAACAACAAATGGTGCTAATATACACTGTAAGACTGCAGAAATATCATGATCCTAACCTTTATCTCCATACTAAAATCTCAGTTGGACAGGCAGTGATTATTCTTATGAGTTGTTACAATATTGTTGTCCAGGATGCCGTAAACCTGAATACTGTAGCGTACACCATGAGTTTTCAAAGCTTATCTTAAATTGTGTGAGATGAATAAATAGTGCTCATTAATGGCTTTTGAGATAGTATTCTTACTTGAAATGGACCTGGAAACGGTATTCAATGCGTCAAAACAAGCGGATAACAATCATTAACTTGTGTTCTTGTTCTGATTTCATCGCAGACCCTGCTGAAGTATACACTTGGGGAAGCAACACAAATTTTAGTCTTGGACATGGAAACCAGGAGAGCAGACACCATCCTGAGATCGTGGACCTGTTTTCAAGGTCTGGGATCTATGTGAAGCAGGTAAATGTTGTTCAGGTTATTTATTTATTTTTTTGGTTACACTTTATTTTGATGGTCCACTTTGGACATTCTGCTAACTTAACATAAGTAACTTGTAGGGGTGTGATGAGACGGTTAGCTCACGAGACGAGACAAGAGATTAAGTTCACGAGAAAGAGATGAGATTTTTACACAGTATTTTTAAGAGATCCTCAATGACGAAATACATGACTAGGAAAATAGTCTGCAGGTGCATTTGAAATGTTTTAACTAATCATCTTGAAAAAAGAAATGTGAAGTCCGCACACTGAAAACTAATCATCTTGTAACGAATGCCATTTCAGTTCTACTTTCTGAGTATGAATTATCATCCACAAACTCAACTGACTGGCTTCTCTCCTGTATGATTTCATATGAGTCTCTTCAGACCTTAAAACTGTACATGATTTATGAGCTTCTTCAACTTTTGACCTCCTAACTGAACTCCTTTCCATAAATTGATCATAGAAATAAAAACCGTATAAATAAAAATGAATAAGTTTGATCTTAGTCTTATTAAGTGCAAACAATAAGTACAACCATAATCAAAGAACTCTCTCTCAACATTAAAAGTGCAAATAGAGACATACACAGCCCAGCCTAAGATAGCTTTTATATTGGGAGATATTTGCATGCGGGGGATTGAAATCACATTTGAATGCACATTTGCATTTTAATTTCGCTTTCGAATTTGCGATCGCATATACTCTGTGAATAAGGAGTGGCGATGCTGAGCGTGCATTCTACAAGATAAGACATTTGTCAGATGCTTAGGCTCTGTTTTGCAACGAATCCTCCGCCATGGTCTTGTCAGTCATCTTGTCTATTACACTCGTCATGTGATCAGTGAACTCCTGCTGCACTATGTACGACTCTGCTGCTCGTGTTGGATGAGCTGGATGGAATTGAAGTGACTGTTATCCAACTGAATTAAATGGTTTTTATTTCTATAAAAATAAAAAAAATTACAGTGTAGACGTAATGTAAATGCAGTGGTGGCCTTTTTTTATCCTAATTTCACCCTCACACTCCATCATGGCAATATCATGAGACAGCTTTTTGCCTTGACAAGAAATCTCATCACATTTTAATCTTTAATATTCACACCCATGGGCGGATTGGCCATCGGGCAATTCTGGCAAATGCCAGAGGGGCCGGACCATTTTTTTTAAAATGTGGGCCGGTCAGTTTTACAGGCCGACAGCGCATAGGACGGGTTTTTATTGCTAGCACGATTTCACTATGGTTATAATAATATTAATAATAATAAATGTTAAGAAATGGCCGGCCCGGTCCCGAGATGGGCCGACCGCCCCGCCCCCTTTAGTTACTGTTGATATGAATGTCCAACAAGCCATGGCGCTCTCACGCCACACATCAGCTCTGTCAGAGTGAAAAATACATTGGAGCAAAGAGGGCACTGACAATGCGTCGACAGACATGAGAAATTTAAACAATAAATACCGTTTTGTGGCTCTTTAATGTGTCTTGACAGATTGCCTCAGTTCAAGCAGCCCGTGACACTACACACCATTTTTCAAATTCATGTCCACAACGTTAATCTAACTGCTTTGTCGGAAATAAATGTGGATATGGCGTTATGATTGGTTTGATCACCTGTCAATCACACTCAGTCAAAATCAAGCACGTCATCAGAGAGAGAGCGCAACACGAGCAAATTGTCAGTAAAAGTTAGAAAAAAAAGGAAAGGCGGTGCAGAAAAGGTTCGAGAAAGCAAAAAAAGGCTCTTAAGTCCGACGCTGCCAACTGCCTAAAATTAACCAAACTCTTTTCAAAGGGTTTAAATTCGGCTGCTGCAGCGGAGGACAGTGCTGTAGCGGTAAGAAAAAACAGAAAATACAGCAAGCTCAAGTCATTTTCATGCAGTTCACGCTACTTTGCTCCAGTGTTTTTTGTTTTTTTGTATGTGTAGCATACAACCCCCGTATATTTTAAAATGTCTTTGCTTCATGATAATTGGTTACATAGCTAGCCTGTTACTAAATTACATATCAGCAGATAAGGTGGGATTTAGGGTAAACAGACTGCTGTACGCTACTTGCAATATAGTCAAAAACACGTCAAAAACTTATAGCAACCCAGGAGAAAAAAAGTACGCTTCCATAATGTACTTAGTGCTCTATTTTCGTGCACTAATTTTGTATTCAATAGATTCTACTTAATTTTGTACTTCCATAGTATTTTTAATAAAATTCTTCTTTAGTAGCCTACTTCTTCAGATAACCTTAAGAACATCTAAGTGTACTCAACTGTGCTATTTTGAGACACCATGAATTAGAACTAAAATGTGCTTTTATCATACCATCTCTGTATTTGAAGTGTTATGGGTTCAAGTGTACTACAAGTGGTAACTAAATGGTGTCTCAAAATAGCACAGTTGAGTACACTTAGATGTTCTTAAGGTTATCTGAAGAAGTACTTAAGAAGAATTTTTAGTATATTAAAGTACAAAACTAGTGTGTGAAAATAGAGCACTTTAAGTACATTATGGAAGTGTACTTTTTTCACCTGGGAATGCGCGTGTCTGTGGGTGTGGTAATGTGGGCTGGTGTGGCTACAGTGCCAGGGCTGATATTTTTTGTCCCAGTCCGCCCCTGATCACACCCCTAGTAACTTGTCAACTACATGTCAACTAACTCTCAGTAGAGTATTAGTAAACTCTAGTAGACTGTTAGTTTAGGGTTCGAGTTAGTAGAATAAGCTGACATGTAGGGTTAGGGTTAGCAAAAGTTACTCATATGTTGGGGAGCATCAAAATAAAGTGTTAGCAGATATTAAGCAGACAGTCTAATACTTATAGCCAGTAGAATGTCTAAAGTGGACAATCAAAATAAAGTGATACCTCAGAGAAGAAGAGGGAGGGGAAGATATTTTGATTAAAGAATGAGGCACATGAATTAAAAACATTATGATGTGCACTGATATATCATTTATTATAAATACTGCAATAAAAAAAATCTTGTTTTTTATCGATGTGGTCACTCTCAAACTTCTCTTTATCATATTACTTCTATCTAGTTTAATTTTTGCTGATGCAGCACATAATGTTATGAAATCCTCATCTGCAATGCAGTTCCTCAAGGTTTATGCAAACAGGGCCTCCGGGTTAACTCTCCAGGGTTATGCTAGTGATGGGGATAAAAACAGAGGACCTGCTAGTGTTGCCTTGATAACAGGCTTCTCACGGGGGACCTCCTTCAAAACAAAGATCTCCAAGGGTCCTTGCAAACCATGTGAGGGGACTTAGACCTCTTTGTTCTTGGAAATGCCCTCGAGGATGAAAACTATGTTCCCGCTGATGGAGGGAAGCTCTTTGTGTTGGAACTCGGCGTTTAGCAGATGTGCTTGAGCACTTAGGTGATTGTCACTGCTTTGGCATACTTGAACCTGAAAGCTCAACTCATGCCAACATCATGCTTTTAACGGTGTATAAGTTTCCCTTTTTTCCGTGGTCATAGCGAGGACTCATTTGCATTTTGGATGGATAACCAACATGTGCTCATATGTGGATGGGAAATATGATCTAGTAGTGTTGCATGATCCCATTGTCAGCCTTTCATTTGGGATTTGGGCATTTTTGAAAGGAGAAGAACCAATGGGGTTAAGGGCATGATCGAAACAAATGTAGTAAGCCGAATCTGTCAACCATTTAGAATGATGGGAAACTTCTAGAGATGCTTCTCACCTATGAAATGACACTTCAGCAACGCATATCATTTTTAATTGTTCAGTCTTTTGTGTGTACATACAGTCGGCTGATTAATTTCTGAAGTGCAGGGCAGTCCTTTAATTTTACAGTGCTCATTGTGATGGCGGATCCTGTTTCCCGACCCTTTCATCGGCTCTCCCATGCCCCCTTAACGCATTGTGACCTGCCACGCTGTTCTGCAGATGCTTTCAGTTAAATATTAAAATATTCATTCAGGTATAACGGCAGCAGATTAAATAAGCGTTGCGAATGCGAGTGAGAGCAGGTGCCAGTCAATTCTTTGCCCGCAGAGTTTGGATGCTTTACAGAACATCTCTTACTTCTGTTTTGGCCTTGTGGAGTGTTAAATTAATGATGATGTTGACCCTGGCACCCCTGCCCCGCTGTAGTCGACTCCGAGCCAATCCAGAGCTGGCATGCTCTGCAGAGAAAGGGCAGAGCTGTCATGGCTAAAAGTCAAGCCCTTATGATGAGCAGAACACAGCAGGTTCATTCTGGCCTGTTTCAGTTCTTAATTTACCTATAATCTCACCACTGTGAATTTGTCGTATTGTATTTACAGCGGCCTCAAAAGTATTTGGTACACTTGTCTAAAAAGATGTCTAAATGTCATTGCAAAGTAAAAATGGTTCTGAGAAAAAGGTCTTTTTTTTTTCAGTTGCACTTGCTTTGATATTTTTGCAGTGACATTTAACCAGCTTGTCTCAATGGTTGTCTAAAACTGATTCTGCCAAATCAGTCAGTGATTTTGCAAAAAGTGTGTTTGTGTGTATGAATTTATGAAAGTAAAATGATTTCGGACTGACTACCACATCACCATAGCGTCTTGTCTAAGGATCTTGATCAAATATTTAATGACAACAAGACTTATTTCTTGGTAAAATAGAATTATGAGATGAAAAATGAAATCATAAAAAAGGACAATTTATGGGTTAATTTCTTTCAGTCATTTCACATATACTACCATTCAAAAGTTTGGGGTCAGTACTTTTTTTTTTTTTCTCTCGAAATTACTCCTTTTATTAAGTAGTGATGCATTAAATTGATCAAAAGTGACCGTAAGGACATTTATAATTTTTTTTTAAGATTTATATTTTAAATAAATGCTGTTATTGAACTTGCTGTTCTATAAAGGTTTAAACAAATGAAGCAGCACAACTGTTTTCAACATTGACGCTAATAAGAAATGTTGCTGGAGCATCAAATCAACATATCAGAATGATTTCTGAAGGATCATGTGACACTGAAGACTGGAGTAATGATACTGAAAATTCATCTTTGATCACAGGAATAAATTATATTTTAAAACATATTACAATAGAAAACAGTTATTTTAAACTAATAATTTCGCTATATTGCTGTTTTTACTGTACTTTTAATTGAAAAATGCAGCCTCTGTGAGCATGAGACATCTTTCAAAAACATTAAAAAATCTTACCGACCCCAAACTTTTGAACAGTATTGTATTCTGGTTTCAAATTGATCCGATGAAGTCATATTAGTATACAGGATGTTAAAAAAATGTTACTCATTCCTTGATGTCTTCTACTTTCTTACTAAAAATTAACCAAGGTAATAAAATGAAAATGATTGAAGTGGAAATTATTGGCCAAAACCCAAATTTCTGGACTTAATGGGCCAAAAATGAAAATGCTAATTGTCAAGTAGCCTTTGTTTGTTTAATTTATTAATTTTTTATATATATATTTCAAAAATGCTTCACTAACTTTCCTTTTGCAAAGTTCTACTTTCTTTAATCTTTTGCTGGATAAACGTGCTTGTGCTACATAAGTATGGCTTATGAGTTGGAAAATATCAGAAAGCGGACCATGCTTACCTGTGCAAACATGATCTTGAATGACGATGGCAACATTGTTGTGTTTCTGTCTTTTGAGGTGGTGTTGTGCAAGTTCCACTCGGTCTTCCTGTCACAGAAGGGTCAGGTGTACACATGTGGACATGGACAGGGCGGACGACTTGGACATGGTGATGAACAGACATATCTGGTAAGATGTTTTGGTGTGGGGTAATGCACATATTTCTGCATATGCTTTCTAAGACTTGGTGTCTATGTTCACATCAAAGGTTCCCCGAATGGTGGAGGGTCTTTTGTCCCATCACTGCTCACAGATTGCAGCGGCCCGAGATCACACTGTCGTCCTGACAGAGGAGGGGTACGTCTACACTTTTGGGCTCAACAACCACCATCAGCTGGGTCTGGCACCTCCTCCTGCTTCCAGCCAAGTTCCCAAACAGGTCGGTCAATCTGGTGCCAGATTTGCAAAACATTCTTAAGAATAAAATTCTTAACTGCCATTTTTCTTCTCATTTTCTTAAAGACCCCCTGTGGTGAAAATCAAGTTTTTAATGTATTTGTCTGTGTTGTTTTTAATATGCTTTAAGACAAGCCATGTGCAAATTCATAAGTCAACACTATTGCGGAGTATTTTATCCTTAAATCTGCAATGATCTAAAGACAGTCCCAAAAATGCGGTTTGAAATCGCTGGTGTGTCTTATGTCACAAACTACCTTGTAACCAATCACGTCAACGTGCCGGCGGGCTTTAGCATATCATTAACTGACAGCTCTGAAGCAGGGGAGTCTCGAGAGAAGCCAGGTTATTCCTTTATATTTTTCTGTTGACCTGAATAAACGGGTAGATTTAGCAGTAAAGCAGGTGAATTATGTATAGGATGTATACAGTTTTATGATGAAATATATGCCTTTCTCCACTGACGTTCTGAGTTGTTCAAAGCATTTCTAAGAATACTGATTTTTAGAAGGCAGCTGTCTGACTCTGAGATGGCAAAAGGGAACATGGTTTTGTGTAAGATTAGCAGCACATTATTAGCTGTTTGATAACGTAGTCAAGCAAAAGGCTAGTCATATTAATTACCATTATGTGTCGGACGTTGTGTAGAGATACATAAAACGCATATCCATTCTAAAACTTGTAGATGAGCCTGTATAATTCACTCTTCCAGTTCTTCTTCTGGATCAGTTTCTGGTTCAAACATATATGGCTGAATTAAACCAGTATTTCCACTTGCCATGCAGCGTTTACTACAGTAAAGTTGACAGAGTGGATCTCTGAGCTGGTGTGAGTGAGTGGAGACGGGACTAATTTGCATTTTCATGGATCTGGGTGTACTTAATGAAGTAAGGGTGTAGAGTTACATTCAAGCTATCACAGGCAAAAAAATCTTTTAAATATGTCAGGTGATCTTAGATGAGTTTTAAAGGATAAAACTATTGACTACAGGTACTTGTTCTTACTATAGAGTTACAGTTAGGGCTAGGGTGTGGTTTTGGGTTAGTTACTTGTAATTATGCATAATTTACTACTGTTAATACTATAGTAAGTACATGTAGTAATGTGTAAATACATCACCTTTAAAATAAAGTGTTTCCGTTCTTAAAGGGTTAGTTCACCCAAAAATGAAAATAATGTCATTAATTACTCACCCTCATGTTGTTCCACACCCGTAAGACCTTCGTTCATCTTCGGAACACAAATTAAGATATTTTTGATGAAATCCGATGGCTCAGCGAGGCCTGCATAGACAGCAATGACATTTCCTCTCTCAAGATCCATAAAGGTACTAAAAACATATTTAAATCAGTTCATGTGAGTACAGTGGTTCAATATTAATATTATAAAGCAATGAGAATATTTTTTGTGCGGCAAAAAAGCTAAATAACGACTTTTTAACAATATCTAGTAATGGCCGATTTCATAACACTGCTTCTTGAAGCTTTGAAGCTTTACGAATCAAATCACTGGATCGGAGCGTCAAAGTCACGTTATTTCAGCAGTTTGGCGGTTTTATACACGATCCGAATCACTGATTCGACTCAAAAGATTCATAACGCTCCGAAGCAGTGTTTTGAAATCGGCCATCACTAGATATTGTTAAAGTCAATTTTGGGGTTTTTTTGGTGCACAAAAAATATTCTCGTCGCTTTATAATATTAAGGTAGAACCACTGTACTCACATGAACTAATTTAAATATGTTTTTAGTACCTTTATGGATCTTGAGAGAGGAAATGTCATTGCTGTCTATGCAGGCCTCGCTGAGCCATCGGATTTTATAAAAAAATTCTTAATTTGTGTTCCGAAGATGAACGAAGGTCTTATGGGTCTGGAACGAAATGAGGGTGAGTAATAAATGACATTATTTAAATTTTTGGGTGAACTAACCCTTTAAGACAAACGTTAAGAAGTATTTAATTTCTTGAAAATAATTTTCTTACAGATCACCATAAATAACCCCTTAAAATTAGGATAATCTCTAACTTGTCATAAATCCCCAAAGGTAAAATGTTGAATTTATTGGTAGTACTTTGAAGTGACACGATTGAGCGATAATGTAAACAATGATCAGTCATAATTACACATGATCTAACCTTGCTTCATTAAAAATTCAACTCTACTTCATTTTAATTTTATAATTACAACAATTTTGCACACACACCCACACTGCACGCATTTACTCTAGAGAGAGCACAAAAAGATGGATCGCAAATGAATGCACCATCTTGAGCCTGGCTCTTTAAAATGAACTATTTATAGTACACAACCCATTAAAAAAATATGATTCCTAGTGCAGAATTCCCAACAAGTCAGTCACAATGAAAGTAGTGTGCACACTTATGATTATTACAGCAATCTGCAGGCTGCCCAAAAAGACGGCCTTTAAGATGTTTTCACTGAGTTGATCAGCAAGAATCGCTATACAATTAGATAACTCTTAAGCCTGTCATTTTCTTCTTAGGAAAAAATAAGACTTAAGTAAATATTGAAAAAGTCTTAAAGGGATAGTTCACCCAAAAATTAAAATTATTACATGATTTACTCACCCTCTATCTTCTTTCAGACAAACACAATCCGAGTTACATTTAAAAATATCCTTAGTCCTGCAAGGTTTATAACGGTTGTGAATGGTAGGCCAAATTCTAAAGACAGAAAAAATGCGTCCATCCATTAAAAAAAATGAATCCATACGACTCCCGAGGGTTAATAAAGGCCTTTTGAAGCAAAGGGATGCGTTTTTGTGAGAAAAATATCCATATTTAAAACTTTATATATACAAACAACTAGCTTCCGGTGAAAGACCGCACACAGAATGCGCAAGTTGACTTTCGCCAAATGAGTAATCCTCTGACATGTTGTATGACGCAGGATGTAGGAGTATCATAAGCTTATCATCTTTCGGTTCAAACAAATACGGCTGGGCAACAAACTCAAGCTCCTCTTCTCTTATATCGAAATCCGCCGACATTTCTCTTTAAAAATGTCTCATTTTAAACTTCAAATTCGTGACCAGTGTTTTGTTTTGCTCTCTACTCTGCGCCTCCATTGTGTCATCGCGTCAGGTCAAAGGTTGCTCTTCCGCCCAAATTGACGTGTGCAGTATGTGTACGGTTGTCCGCCGGAAGCTCGTTATTTGAATTTATAAAGTTTTAAATATGGATATTTTTCTTAAACGCATCGCTTTGCTTCCGAAGGCCTTTATTAACCCTCCTGAGTCGTATGGATTAATTTTTTTCTTTTCTTTTTTATATGGATGGATGCATTTTTTCTGTCTTCAGAATTTGGCCTATCATTCACAACCATTATAAACCTTGGAGGACTAAGCATATTTTTAAATATATCTTGGACTGTTCATCTGAAAGAAGATCATTTACACCTAGGATGTCTTGAGGATGAGTAAATCATGAGATTATTTTCATTTTTGTGTGAACTAACCCTTTAAGATAAATTCTAAGTGCAAATTTCTTAACTTCTTTTTTTAAATGTAAACAGTGTGTAACTTTTGGTGCTCTAGTGGTTGATAAACACAACTTCATATGTCTTGCAGCTGGAGCTACTTCTCTGTTTATGTATATGACTAGTCACACAGATACTGGGCTACTCCGCAGCAGCGACGACCCAAACGGTCTAAAATAGTCTGAATATAAACACTTACAGGCGTACTATAGTGATTCATTATAAGACAAAAACATGGTTTGAAAGATGGGTTCATGATGCACTCACTCATGATATAAATTGCAAATTTTAAAGAAAAAGAGTTACTTAATGTAGATTTTTGTGAATCCGACCCCTGGTCTTTTGCATGACACACTGTATCACAAATTTGATAAACTTTAGGTAATTCTATAAATTGCATTTTTTTTATTGTTTTCTTTTGACAACAGGTCACATCTAAGTCCCTGAAAGGGAGATCCGTGATTGGCGTCGCAGCCGGCAGGTTCCACACTGTTCTTTGGACCCGAGATGCGGTATACACCGTAGGATTAAATGGTGGCCAACTTGGTAAGAGGCTCAAGCACTCAGATCTGTTTATCACAGACAACAATCAGATTGTTTAACTGATCTAAAATCTCTCAGGTGTTTAGAATATCCTCTACATGAAATTTCACCTGAGCATCTGCTTCATTTGCCTCTTCCCATATGTAAAGTTGTGGTCCTACCATTGTGATACATTCAGGTTACCTGCTGGAGCCCAACGGAGAGAAGTGTGTGACTGTTCCTCGACAGGTGTCCGCTCTGCACCACAAGGATTTGACCATCGCTATGGCAGCAGTGAGCAATGGGGCCACTGTGTGTGTGACCGAAAAGGGAGATGTGTACCTGCTGGCTGATTATCAGTGCAAGAAACTGGCCTCCAAGTGAGTGGAGCTCAGACTAAAGTTTGACCATTATGATGTCTTGGCGATCCAGATTTTGTACAGTTTTTAGAGCTTGAAATGTAATCTGCAACAGGCACTTAACACTAGCTACTAGATACTTTCATGGAAATTTTGGGGTATTGCATAAAAAAGCTAGATGAAAATGCCAAGATGCACATAAAATCTTAAAATGCGCATACAAATGTATGCATTCAATTGAGGTAGATAATTTTTTTTTATTTGGTAATAAAACTTGTGCATAAACTTTGGTGGAAACACATATTTTCTGAATAAATTCCTGGATGTGCAACAAAAGACTTAACCAATGGACCAATCTCATTTCACACCATTTAAAGTACTGTTTTAGTCATTCTGAAATGCCTCAGCCAAAGTAAAGATAACAAAGTAAAGCTCTCTGAAATGCAAGTAAATCAAGTTGTTTATACAAGATGCCGGATTGGACACTCAAGACTAACACATAAATTTTTACTTTCAGGAGAAAACTATCCAAAGTGTCCATCTTGCCTGAATCAACTGTCCATTAAACATATTTTACTGGACTGTAACAATTCTACCCTTTTAAGAAAATTGTTTTATTCTGTTGATTCTTTTGAAGAGGTTTTTTAGCCATGTAAATCCAAATTTAGTTTTAAGATTTTTAGGAAAACTGAATCTTAAACATCTTTTAGTTTTTTTCTTTTAACTAAAACTCTCGCTCGCCATGAATATAGCCATAGAAGCCGGCATGGCGTTTAAAAAAAGAAAGAAAGAAAGAAATGCAAGTAATTTATTATGTAGGGGGAAAAAAAAGAGTTGCATGCTTCCCCGGTTGCTACTTTTTAAGAATTATTTTATTACTGATACATTCCAGTTTGCCAGAAAATAAAGATTTTGTTGTTATTTGGAAATGTTCTATGCGATATTCCAATTCCAAGTTAAACGTTCAGCTGGATGGATGCAGAACTAATATTAACACTGTCCTTGTGTTGTTCTCCAGACAGATGAACCTGAAAAAAGTTCTAGTGAGCGGTGGTAGTTTGGATCATCGTATTGATCCCCAGCTTCTACATGATGGTGGAGGAGAGAAGCTGGTGATTCTGGCTCTAGATGAAGCTGGAAGGGTGAGTGATATATCACACTGAACTAAACTTTAATAGGCACATCAGAGACACTAACACCGTGTCTACACCGGACGTGAGCGGCACGACGCAACGCGTCAAAAGGCAATAGAACCCATTATAATCCGTGAAATTGTCTACACTGGATGCGGCGCGACGTGACAAATACCCGTCAGTAAACGGATTCCCTGTTCTATTTCTGACGTAGTCCAATTACTTTCCAACGGCGTGAAGCGATAAAAGTCACGTCTTGTGTAGACACGGTGTAACAGGATCAAAATATTACCCAATATTTATTTGTATAACTAAGTTTAAGATAAGCTTTGGGTTAAAACTTTGGGTATTGGTTTAAAGCCTGAAATGGTCTGTTTCAATAATAAACTGATCTGTCGTTATCATACAAATACCCCTGTTACTTCCTAAAAATGGCCATGAGGGAGTTGTCACAATGCCTGTTGTGATATTTGGTATATAGGTGCTTCTGTTAATCAGAATTTAGAAAATGGGAATTTCTTGACATACATTCATTGCATCCACCAACATTGAAAACTTATCTGATCTGGAAGAAGTATAGAGATGTTTGTGGTCTACATAACAGTGACAGCTAATGCTCTGTTATTAGCTGTTAATATTATCACCTAAAGTTCAAGAACAACAAAGGGCCTAAGACCAAGCCTTGTGGCACACCATATACTGTAGGTCAGGCAGATTTTCATTTACACAAATCAGTGGCAACAATCTGACAGGTAGGACCTAAACCAAGCTAGTGACTGTCCGTATTTGCCAACAAGATTCCCTAGCCTGTGTAAAATAATCTTTTGATCTATATATCAAAAGCAGCACTTTGGTCTAATATACTGTGATGTTCAGCTAGCGGGTTATAATGTCTGCTTAACCAAGATGTTCAGTCTTGTGGGCCACTACGTGCCTGATAAAAGCCTATCAGCTGCACCAGGCTAGTTAGTGGAATGGGGTCCAAGTTTTTAGTAATGTTTAAAGGATTAGTTCACTTTCAAATAAATTTTCCTGATAATTTACTCACCCCCATGTCATCCAAGATGTTCATGTCTTTCTTTCTTCAGTTGAAAAGAAATTAAGGTTTTTGATGAAAACATTCCAGTATAATTCTCCTTATAGTGGACTTCAATGGCCTCTAGACGGTCGAAGGTCAAAATTACAGTTTCAGTGCAGCTTTAAACGATACCAGAAGAGGAATAAGGGTCTTATCCAGTGAAAAGATTGGTCATTTTTGAAATAAATGTATATGCTTTATATAAACAAATGATCGCCTTTCCAAGTGCTTCCTCCAAAGCCGCACTTTCGTATTCTCCAAAAAGCTTACGCTGTATGTCCTACGCCTTCCCTATTCTACTTACGGAATGAACGCAGAGCCAGTTCCATTTTTTTTCCGTAGATAGAATTAACTACATGTACTTACTATACAGTTACGGTAATTGTAATTATGCATTATTTACTGTTATTACTATAGTAAGTACTTTACATGTAGTAACGTGTAACCATATCACCTTAAAATAGTGTTACCTACAGTTGTATTAAATCATACATTTAGAAATAAAAAATGGACAGCATTAAGCAAAAAAATAAAATAAATAAATCATAATCCCTATTTTTGTGAAAATGTTGATGAATTATTAAGTTGTTAATATTATGAATTCAATTGATCAGATATCCATTAAATTGGTATCCAGATTAATTAAAAAGGAAAACATAGAATTAAAATGGAAAACATAGAATTTGGGAACAATAAAACAGAATTTGGAAAAAAAAAGATTTCATAGGGCCCCAAAAATGTAATTTAATTGTTTAACTTTTAATAAATTGTTGTTAAACTGTATGGTTTATGATTTCAGTTCATTATATATGCTTTTTGATTAGGCTCCTAAAATTTCATTTAACTATTAAAATGTAAAAGGGAAAAAAAAAGGGAAAAGGCAG
>RJVU01053528.1:816488-875111 GCA_003731715.1 Anabarilius grahami | reverse complement strand
TTCATTAAAAATTTTAAACTTCTGCTTCTTTGGTAAATTTAATTATTATGAAATATTATTTTATTAAAGAATATTCAGTTGTTGAATTGTTTTGGAATCACAAAAATAATTGTGGTCAATTTAGTATTTTGACACTCCCTGTAGAAGTAAAAAAAAAAAGAAAGTTAGAAAATAAGCAGCTTCATCATAATTACAGCAGATCATATCAGAGGAAATGTTATAGTTTACATCTGGGGCCTCCGAATATAGTTTTGGACAATGGAGGCCTTCAAGCCAAAAAGGTTGAGAACCACTGATCTAAATGGCGCTCTGCACACTGAAGATCAAGATCAAAACAGATGTAAATTATTCAGTCATTTCTATAATTTCAGTATATTTCGTATTTTAGTTTGGACTGGTTGTGTTACCACAGGTTTGAGTCATTCGGTGAAGGCCAGTTCAGTGGAGTCTCTGCAGGAGCTCATCATGTCTGACTCAGAGGGCAGTTATATGGGAGTGGGCAGCCCTCGAGACCTGCAGTCCCCTGTCTTCCAGGACCGGCCTGATACACAGGTAATGACCCAACACTTTACTATGAACTCACAAAACTACATAGTATAGACACATTTTATCAAATGTGTCTATACTATTAAACAAATTAAACAAAATGTGGTTTTCAGTTTCACTTGCGACAGAAAGCAATAATAATATTTATTGGGTATTATTTAACCCAAAATTATTTCCAAAAATAATTTGTGTAATATAATATTTATATATTAAGATATTATTTTAGTGTAATATATACTGTACTCTGTGTAATTATGTATAGTTTAACAATACCATTAGTAAAATTTAAAGATATACTACATTCTGATAATTGTCAGCTACTTCTTTTTAAAGCTGTTCAATTGTTATTTATATTCACTATAGTTCAAAAATTGAGGTTGGTTAAATTTTATGTTTTGAATTGTTTCTTATTCTCACCATGGCTGCATTTATTTGATCAAAAATACAGTAGAATTGTGAGTAATATTGTGAAATATTATTATTTCAATTTAAAATAACTGTTTTCTATGTTAATATCTTTTAAAGTGTAATTTATTCCTGTGATCAAAGCTGAATTTTCAGCATCATTACTCCTGTCTTCAGTGTCACATGATCCTTCAGAAATCATTCTAACATGATGATTTGCTGCTCAAGAAACATTTCTTATCAATGTTGAAAACAGTCATGCTACTCCATATTTTTGTGGAAACTGTGATACATTTTTTTTTAGGATTCTTTGATGGACAAAAACATAAAAAGGACAGCATTTATTTGAAATATAATAATTTCTAACATTGCTGCAGAATATCTTTTGTAACATGCTAAAAATCACAATAAAATTGCTGTGAAAGTACCAAAATTTAAGTCATTTTTCTCTGAACATTTTCCCTCCCACAAGAGCTCTCATACATTATTAGGCTGAGTAAATGATGGCAGAATCATTGTTGGGTGAACTCTCCATTTAAGATAAATTGTTTTTCGTAGGAGGAGAGGCGTGGACCAATGGGACTAAAGACGCCTGGCCAACCTGTTTTGAAAAATGGCCCTGTGCCCACTAAACTCTCCACCCCTGAATCCATCCCAGCAGTCAAAGCAAGGTGATTTAAACCTCTGTCACCGCAAGCAGTTGATATTCTTCATTGGTGTGGCTGTAATTCTGAGTGTATGTTCAGTCTCTCTAGACCAGCTCCCGTCCTGGACCTCAGGGCCATCATGGAGATGGAGGCCAACTCACTAAACCTGGGTGCCACAGCCAAAAGTCCCAGCTCGTAAGTCACGATAGTTCTAAGTGTCTAAAATCCTTTTTTTTACTCCATTACTTTACTTATTTTATTTTATAACTAACAGATCGAGCAGCAGTAAAGTCATGGTCATTCCCAGTAAGATGTCTCAGAAGCAGAGGAAGATGATGGCTTTGGCCTCCAGAGAGGGAAGCACAGAAAGTATGTCTGCTAACCATCTGCCACCATCTGTTACTCCAGTTAAACCTGTGAAGACCTGGTGAGAGCCTGATCGCTTTCTGCTTTCCTTATTCCATTATGTCTCAGAAATGGGTAAAAGGTAGGGTGACAATACGTCCTCTTTTCTGGACCTTAAAGCACCAGAAGACAATAGTGTCATCATTCAGCTCAAGTCTGTTCTGTGTCGATTCAGTTCAATATCAGTGTCAATGTTGCAAAATTCATCAATTATGAAACAAATACGGTTTGGCTATAAGCAGCTCTTCAGAAGGCAATAGTGCCATTGTTCAGTTCAAGTTTTGTTCTCATCTGATAGTATCAGTGCAGTCTAATGAATTATATTATTGAATAATTGTAAATCCTGTACACGTATTTGCATTGATTTGACCATTTTCTGATCCCATCTTCTCGCACAATACAGTTGATTGTAGTCCCTATTGGTCAAATTGTTTTTCAGTTATTGCCCTCAGCAAGTGTGACTGGTGTCAGCTGCAAATAATTGTGCAAACCATTTATAAAGAAACATTATAGTCCAGCAAAACACAACCCCCCCTCCCCCCTGACCCTGTAGAGGATAAAAGCAGAATGAATGGATGGAAGTTAAACCAAATGAAATGAAACTTTATTTCAGTTTATTTCACTTTTATTTTATTTCAAGTAACAATGTTTTTTGATGGGTTTGGTGTTAGGTTTAGTTAACTATATAATAACCCTGATAATNCCTGATAATAATATAATATATATATAATAATAATTTTAACATTTAAGAAGTTGTATAAATGGTATATTTTTACCCAGATTAATGATTCCTAATAGTGCCTTAACTATTGCTAACAATTTTGTCTGTTTTTATTATTAAAAAGTAAAAGACCATAAAAAAAATAATACAAATAAAATTAAATAAAGGTTGGAAACATAAATACACAATATGTCACCTTGTATAAGGGAAATTAGTCAAAAGGCCCTATCTTAAAGGATTAGTATACTTCAGAATTCAAATTTCCTGATAATTTACTCACCCCCATGTCATCCAAGATGTTTTCTTTCTTTCTTCAGTCAAAAAGAAACTAAGGTTTTTGGGAAAAAAAAAAACATTCCAGGATATTTATCCATATAGGGCTTCAGGGTTGAAGGTCCAAATGTCAGTTTCAGTGCAGCTTCAAAGAGCTCTACACGATCCCAGACGAGGAATAAGAGTCTTATCTAGAGAATTGAACAACCATTTTCTAAAAAAAAAATAATAAAATTATATACTTTNAGAGCTCTACACGATCCCAGACGAGGAATAAGAGTCTTATCTAGAGAATTGAACAACCATTTTCTAAAAAAAAATAATAAAATTATATACTTTTTTTGAACCATAAATGCTCGTCTTGCACTGCTCTGCGATGTGCCACACGTTACGTAATCACGTTGGAAAGGTCTCGCGTGACGTAGGCGGAAGTAGGGTGAAAAATTCTGAGTCTTTTTTTTCTTTTTTTTTCTCCAACTTCAAAATTGCCCGACATCGTTGTATTACCTTTTTTTTTTTTTGTGAAGACNNNNAGACCTTTGCATGTTTGCTTTGTAAACACTGGATCGGTACTTCTGCCTATGTCACTCATGACCTTTCCAACGTGATTACATAATGCGTGGCGCATCGCAGAGCAGTGCAAGACGAACATTTGTGGTTAAAAAGTGTATACATTTTTATTTTTTTTAGAAAATGACCGATTGTTTCGCTAGATCCCTTATACCTCATCTGGGATCATGTTGAGCTCTTTGAAGCTGCACTGAAACTGACAATTGGACCTTCAACCTGTTGAACCCCAGTGAAAAATCCTGGAATGTTTTCCTCAAAAACCTTCATTTTTTTTTTCAACTGAAGAAAGAAAGACATGAACATCTTAGATGACATGGGGGTGAGTTAATTATCAGGAAGTGAAGTGAACTAATCCTTTAAGTCTGAGGATGATTTTAACTTTCTCATTTGGAAACAGTGATTGTCTAATGATGTTTGTCCTGCCATTGTTTCCAGTTCATCAGTTCCTCACTCACCCAAACATTACATCACTGTGTTGTCAGGTCGACAGCAGTTCAGTCCCCGCCCTCTTCCTGTTCCTTCCGGGATCTTTTAGTCGAGGAGGAACGGCGTGGAAAACCCTTTCCAGTTTCCCCAGTGAAGGCCAGGAGTCCAGTGGCTACTGCAGGACCGCCGATATGTGCCAAAAGAGTGACCTTTAAATGTGCCGAGAACAGTGACCCGGATAAACCAGCTGGGTGAGGAACATCTCATTCAATGCACAATATCCATTCACTAATCCCCACGTTCACAAACAAGGCTTAAAGGGTTAGTTCACCAAAAAATTTTATTTCTGTCATTTATTACTCACCCTCATGTAGTTCCACACCCGTAAGACCTTCGTTCATCTTCAGAACACAAATTAAGATATTTTTAATGAAATCCAAGAGATTTTTTTTTATCTCCCATAGAAGGCAATGTAATTATCGTCATTCAAGGTCCAGATAAATAGTAAAGACATTGTTAAAACCGTTGACGTGACTACAGTGTTTCAACCTTAATGTTATGAAGCGACAAGAATACTTTTTGTGCGCAAAAACGAAACAAAAATAAATTTTTCAATAATTTCTTCTCTACCCTGTCAGTCTTCTACACAGTGAACGCAGTGCAGCACTTCCAGGTTATACACCAGAATGCTGACCCTTATTAATGGACATTGCTTTGAGCACAGGGATATTGATAAGCTGGAATAGAAACATTACTTAGCAGAAGACATCTTATTTTGGCCAGATTTTAAGAAGCTGCCTTCCATTTAAACAGCTGTTAGTGCACTGATGATGCTTTTCTAAACACTCACTAGGTTTTGGATCAGATTTTGTGTGTGAGAGCAGATATTATTCTGATTACTGTTCATTTGTATGTTCCAGTAGATGGCGCTGTAATGCTTCTATATAACAAGGCCTGTGTGTGAACAGTCTCATGTGACTGAGCTGCTGTATTCAGTGAAGACTGAAGCCGAATGTTACAGAACATCTATTGACAGTTACTGGTGTGTTTTGTAGTTGTGATTCCAGGCTGATTCTATTTTCTTTGTGCTGTTTTCTCAAAGAAGAAATGGGATGTTCTTGGACGTGCATCTTGAGATCTTGGATCTTAAGCCCCTACCCCTTTAAAGGATTAGTTCACTTTTAAATACACTTTTTCTGATAAATTTACTCACCACCATGCCATCCAAGATGTTCATGTCTTTCTTTCGTCAGTCGAAAAGAAAAGAAAAGAAGGTTTTTGAGGAAAACATTCCAGGATTTTTCTCCTTTATAGTGCATTTCAATGGCTACCAACAGATTGAAGGTCCAAACTGCAGTTTCAGTGCAGCTTCAAGAGCTTTAAACGATACCAGATGAGAAATAAGGGTCTTATCTAGCGAATCCATCGGTAATTTTCGAAAAAAATTCAACCGTTTATGATTTATAAACAAAATATCGCCTTGAACGTACTCTCCGCTTCCGCATTCTTCATAACGCTTACGCTGAATGTTCTACGCCTTCCCTATTCTACTTATGGAACTAACGCGGCGCCAGTTTTGTTTTTTTCCGTAAGTAGAATAGGGAAGGCGTAGGACATTCAGCGTAAGCGTTATGAAGAATGTGGAAGCGGAAAGTACGTTCAAGGCGATATTTTGTTTATAAATCATAAACGGTAGAATTTTTTTCGAAAATGACCGATCGATTCGCTAGATAAGACCCTTATTTCTCATCTGGTATCGTTTAAAGCCCTTGAAGCTGCACTGAAACTGCAGTTTGGACCTTCAATCTGTTGGTAGCCATTGAAATGCACTATATAGAGAAAAATCCTGGAATGTTTTCCTCAAAAACCTTCATTTCTTTTCGACTGACGAAAGAAAGACATGACCATCTTGGATGACATGGCGGTGAGTAAATTTATCAGGAAAAGTGTATTTAAAAGTGAACTAATCCTTTAATCGCTTATAGCAAAGTGCCGTTTTGGTCGTATTGTGGTGCACAAAGGTGCATGTTACCATGTTTTTACTATGCTATTCAATTACTCCTTTTTTATTAATTAAAAAATTGGGAAATTCTTGGAAATTTCAAATTTTTCAAGAATTTCAGCAAAAAACTGATGCAAGAAAAGACATTTTTATCATTATTTATGAGAAATGTATTTGAATATGTATCATTAGACACATGATTATTATAATTCATATAAATACATTTATATGAAACTTGTAACTCATGACTGCTCAAAACAGTTTAAATTTATGAAACCTTCATAGTGTTTTCCAGTATTACTCTGAAATGATTTCAAACTAAATAAAATAATTTTACTTGCACAAACTTTTACTTTCATATGACAAAAGTGTGATGATAAACATCTTGAATCTCCTTTTCATCCTGCAGAGTTTCTCCAGTAGGTGGCAGCAAAGTGAAATGTGTATCATCACCTTTTGAGCAATGTTGCCAAGCGATGTTACTTGGGCACTCTCCCATTGAGAATGGGCAAACAAATTTCGATCCAAAGTGTCCAGATAGAAATGTGTTGCCCATTCTCAATGGGAAAGTGCTCAAGCAACATCGCTCTGCAACATTACCCGGCAACATTGCTCAAAAAGTTGGCCCGTGTTATCACCAACTTTTATTCTTTTCCAAATCCTCTTTCCTTTTTTAAATTTAGACTATTTGGTACATTTATAAGACTTTTTCTTTCTTTTTTTCAGAATTATGCTGTGTATGTGCGAGCATGTTTATAAGTGTTTATAAAGTGTGTGTGTGCGCGCGTATGCGTGTGTGTGTGTGTGTGTGTGTGTAGGAGAAATTCTAAATGCATTTTATAGAAGTAATTTGAGATGAATCTGACTAATATATCAAACCAGCATAATTTCATGTAAAGCCACAGTTCACTTTCGAGTCAAAATGGACCTGAATGCAAAAGGTGTAACAATTTAGTTTAAATGGTTACATCTCTTACATTTTTGTTTAAAAAAAAAGATTATTTTGAAAGTCTAAAGCCAAAAAAGCTGTACTTGAATAGAGGATGAGATTTTGAAGCCCAAAAAAGTGCATCCATCCATCATAAAAATAATCCATACTGCTCCAGAGGGTTAATAAAGGCCTTCTGAAGTGAAGCAATGCATTTTTGTAAGAAAAATATCCATATTTATAACTTTTATAAACTATAATAACTGACTTCCGGCAACAGCCGTACGCAAGTCGAGTTACGGCAAAAGAATGACCTCTGACCCGACGTATGACATATTGGTGAACACGGAAGCGCAGAGGATAGAGCAAAACAAAACACCGGTCACGAATTAGAAGTCAAAAATGAGAATATTTCAAAGAGAAATGTTGGAGGATTTCGATATAAGAGAAGATGAGCTTGAGTTTGTTGCCCAGCCGTATTTGTTTGAACCACATGTTTACACTACGCTTGCATCTTAAGTCATATGTCGGGTTTTCTTACAAAAACGCATCGCTTTGCTTCAGAAGACCTTTAAAGTGAAAGTGAAAGTGAAAGGGAAAGTGAAGTGACATGTGGCCATGTATGGTGACCCATACTCGGAATTTGTGCTGTGCATTTAACCCATCCAAGTGCACACACACACCGTGAACACACACCCGGAGCAGTGGGCAGCCATTGCTGCGGCGCCCGGGGAGCAGTTGGGGGTACGGTGCCTTGCTCAAGGGTCTCACCTCAGTCGTGGTATTGAGGGTGGGGAGAGCGCTGGACATTCACTCCCCTCACCGACAATCCCTGCCGGACCTGAGACTCGAACCCATGACCTTTGGGTTACAAGTCCGACTCTCTATCCATTAGGCCAAGACTGCCCCTGATATCAACCCTCTGAAGCTTTGTAGATTACTTTTATGATGGATGGATGCATTTATTTGGGCTTCAAAATCTCAAGCGCCATTCACTCCCATTATAAAGCTCGGAAGAGTCAGGATATTTTTTTAATATAACTCAGATTGTAGTAGTCTGAAAGAAGATAGTCATATACACATAGAATGGCTTGAGAGTGAGTAAATCATGGGATAATTTTCATTTTTGGGTGAACTAACCCTTTAATACAAGTTTTATGTACCTCTTCGGGGTTAAAATGGACCCAAATGCAATAGGAGGGGAGTGGACATGTGTCTATATGTGGCGCACCAGCACCTCTTGTGTTTTCTGGGATGTTCTGCTCTCCAGGACGTCTAGTAGGACGTTTCCCTCCTTCAGCATGTGTCAGCACTGATCTGACCGTGGCCAGGCGTCTGTCTCTCGGTCACATCAGCTGCCCGCTGGGCCCGTGTTTATGACTCCAGCGCTCGAGCAGAGGTCTGAATATTTATCAGCAGCGCTCCACTGCCCGTCTGTGATTGTAATCTCTATTGATAAGGGCAAACTTTGTCACAAACACACTCATCCCGGGGGCTCAACGTCATCTGTATTTACGAGCATGCGATGAGAAGACAGTAGCCGGTTGAACAGGCTGTAGGAAATCACTGTATCACTGTATCGCTGTTCAGGTGGAAAGTCATTGTTGTTTTTGTGTTGTGTACAGTGTTGGGTAAGTTACAAAAGTAAATAATTACAACTTCAACAGTGTACTTACTGTACTAATTACTCTAAAGTAATACATTACTAATTACTAATTACTTTGTAAGTCCCATATCAACCTCGACCAGTTGAACAATACAAGGATAGTTCCACCAATGTAGACAGAGCTTATAGTAATAATAATATCTTCTTCTTTTTTTCTGTCGTTTATGGATGTGCATCAGCTTTTCCAGATACTGTTCCTCACAATCCACATGCCTACTGCTCGAAGCATTTGAAGCTGCTTTGTTATTTCTCTTTGGAGGAAGTTACTCCACCTTTGCATTGGTAAGCATTGAACCTTGTTTTTCTTTTTTCTTCTCTTCCCATCAGCCCTTGGGTGCTGAGGGCAGCTGGCAGCCCTCCGTCCACCTCAACATTTGCCTCCATTGTGGAGGAGGAGAGAAAACAGGAAGCCGCACTTATCCGCAGCCGTGAGAAGCCGCTAGCACTCATACAGGTAACGAGATTCTGCATTATGTGCATGTGACATAGACATACTTTTGCCTGACAAATTAAAGTCTAGTGTTGACTTAAAAACAGTGACTTTAACTTGGCAATTCAGATTGTCAAATGGTATAACTGCAAGAAAACGGCATGATATCCATGATTCAAAAACAAAACATTTTCTACTTTCAAGCATTTCTACTTTTTGAATGTTAATGATTAAGATGTGTACATTTGTGTACTCAGTGTATACTTGATGTCATATTTAAATCTAAACTTTGATTGTCTTTTTCGTACAGTTCTACAACTTTATCACATTTTCGATCAATGTTGAGTGACAGTAAAGACTTTTACATTGTTACAAAAAAAATCCTATTTCAAATAAATGCCGTTCTTTTGAACTCTCTAAAGATTCCTGAGAAAAATGTATCTTGGTTTCTACAAAAATATAAAGTAGCACAATTGTTTTCAACATTGATAATCAAGGCTTGACATTAACACCTGCCAACTTGAATTTTATATATATAATATATATACATTTTTCATTTGAAGTCTTTCAAAAAGGCATCTGAAATAAACTATTGTACAGCGAGTTGACACACAAACCCGCCTCCCCTCACTTGTTTCAGTTGCTCCAGATGAATATTGCTGGTGTTACTGAGCTTGAATTTCGGCGTGGGATTGCGCGTATTGCTCATTGTTTCACTCATTCCCACAGATTTTGTGCTTGCACCCAAAGTGCGCCACATAAAGCCACCTCTCAGTACTAAATTGAGTTCTTTTTCACTGCTTATTGCCCTTAAACCGTCAAATACTATTGAGAAAGAAAAGGCATGTGTAACAGTATAATGGATCCATGTGTCAGGTCTTAAAGTGACAGCAGCCTAATATACCTGCTGCCAAATTATGAGATAATATTAAAAAAAATATATATGGCAGTTTTTCTCGTTGGAGTCGCTGTCAAAATTGTGGCTAGTGAAAATCCTGAGTTGCTATTAACTTTGGAAATCCACTAGCCACAGTGGCTTCTTAGCAAAAAAGTTAATGTCAAGCCCTGTTGATAATAATCAGAAATGTTTCTTGAGCAGCAAATCATCATATCAGAATGATTTCTGAAGGATCACGTGACATTGAAGACTGGAGTAATGATGCTGAAAATTCAGCTTTGATCACAGAAATAAATTACATTTTAAAATATATTCAGATAGAAAACAGTAAATGTAATATTTCAAAAACAGTTTTACTGTTTTTACTGTATTTTGATCAAATAAATGCAGCCTTCTTTCAGAATTTTTTTTTAAGAAATCGTACGACCCTAGTTATTTAACCAGTAGTATACATCTCTAAGAACTTTGCAAATGTGTATTACACTAGATTTTTGTTATTGACCCTTATATTCCGTTCTTCTCATTTTTACTGTAGATTGAAGAACGAGCCATTCAGGACCTGTTACTCCATTACAAGGCCGTTAATAACCCAGAGGAGCTGATACTGGTGGAAAGATCACCACAAGGTCCAATCGCCGCCCCCACCTGGAACAAACACTGATACTAACACAGCGTTACCGTAACACCCATGACATCACGCTCACGCTCATGTTTCAGGCAGTATTAAGGTGCATCACAAGCTGTTTTCCTCACCTTATTCTGTAGAATGCACACTTGTTTTCTTAGACTGCTTGCTTTTTCTTTCTTTCTTCATTAATTTAGCTGTTTTCTCATAAGAAAAGACTGGAATGTGAAGTGTAATCTATTGTTCTTAGCTCCGAAGAGTCGGCACATGTGCCAAAGGATGTTTGTATCTGTTCTTCTTTCTTTCAATGATCATGTGGTGCAGTGATCTACATCCCACAGGTTGCGTGAGTGTGTGTGCGCGCGTGTGTTTGCGTGTGTGTGTTCCTTATGGAGTCCAGGCACACACACATAAAACTCACCCATTGTGACAAGATGAAGAAAATCCAATCAGCCGTGAAAAGCAATAAAGGCTTTATTAGGTTGCTCACTAGGGCTGTTTGAAGCAGCTAGTTTAAAATAAATTTGTGCCCGACGAAAGGAGCTGAGGTTTACAAATATGCATTTTATATTTTGCTTCCTTGTGCAATCCACATAAATAACATTCTCATTTGGGGCTGGGTGTAATGATAGTTTTTATGTTTATGTCACTATCAGAATATGATTGGTACTATAGTTTAAAAAAAAGATCATTGTTCATACTTCAAGTCATTTTTGCTTAATGTTAAGAGAAGATATTTGCTGTGGCATGAAATAAAGAGCTGAATGTGAGCATCAATGATTGCTTTATGTGTCTTCTTGCATCTCTAAAGGGATAGTTCACCCAAAAATGAACATGATCTGTCATCATTTACTCACCCTCATGTTGTGATCTATGAGTCTCCAGATCTCCATTGGCACTGTAGGTCTGACAGATAGCCTTACAAATGTATATTAATCTGAGAGAGGGGCAAGTATCTCAAATTAAAAATATTCTCCATCATTCTAGCATAACTTCTGCACTGTGGCTTGGTAACGCCTAGACCATATAATATTATTTAGTACCTTGTTTTTACATTGTCTGAATCAGTGCATAAAATCTAGTTTGCCAAACCCTGAACCTCAAAATTGCTATGAACAGTCTTTGCCCTTGATTCATTCACTTCCCTTTCTTTAGAGGTCCAAGCAAAAAAGATGCTGAACTTTATTGTATTTACTGTTCAGCCAATTATTCTTTTTCTGCACTGATACATCCAATTTTGTTTATCCTGAGACATTTTCTGCCTTTTTAAATTTTCTGAAAAACATACTTTTAAAACAAAATCTTCCTAGGCCATTGGTTAGATTTGCACGAGACTTGGCACGTATCATCCCAGCATCCTCATGACAAAAAGTTACAAGAATTTTGATTCAATAATGCGTTGTGAAGACATAAGCCGATGAAATCGGCTTCGATTTTGACTACTCAACCTGAATCTGCTCAATGCAATGTCCAAACTTAAAACTTGAAACACATAGACAACAGGTCATTCTGAGGATGAATGCCAAGGTGTGCCAATATCTGCCCATCGGGGGTGCTACAACTAAAAACCATAATTACACAACAAAAAAAAAAACTATATTTGATAAGGATCGGCCACAATGTTGCACTATAATGAGCTAATTTATGTTTCTGATAATACCTGAAAATGTGATGGCTAGAATAAAAATGAATCTTTCCTCTAAATCATTCAGTGATCCATTTCAATAGTATCACCTAATCATCCACATGAGCCAATGCTCATACTAAATGACTATAATTAATATGAAGGTAGGGTTGGGCTCGATACCACAATTTTGGCTTGGGTACGGTACCACAATCTAAAACCGTGGTATCGATATTAAATTGATACTATACAGGGTCTGAATTTCGATATGTGTATATCAGTCCCGATATGTATATGTGTATATCATTCCCAAAATATACTTATATACACAATTACATTATTTCAAAATATCCGTATTTGTGAGTATTCACGCAAACATCTGTTATGTCTTAACTGTTGGGGAGAAACATCTGATGTGTAACATAATATTAGATCAGTGTGATATAGGTCTTAAATATATAGGCTGTGTTTCATTAATGTTAATCAAACAATTGGAATTCATGGGGTAAAAAAGATGAATATATGTATTTTGGCATGGTTTGTGACAAATTTGGTGTTTTTACCAGGGGATTTTAAGGTATGGATGCTATAGGTGATTTTGTTTTGGAACCTTCAGAAAACTTTAACTCGATTTTTCTCAAAATTGATTATGCTAACTCTATCAACTTCCGACAGGTGTAGCTCATTAATTCTTTGTCAGATTCCAACAAATCATACATCATTTTAAAGGTTTTTTAATGTGAGAATAACAAGTTGAAAAGTTGCTAATTTCAACTCATTTTGCCAGCATATTATGATGTGGGATTTTGTCCGGACCGTATAGGTGTATTCGACTGGAAGCGATGCTGGAAGAGTACCTCGAGAGCGATTAGAGAACAGACGGCTCCGTATGCTTTCACGGTACTTCGATGTCATACACTGATCGGTCTGCGCAGCGCCGCTTCAAGTCGAGCACACCTAATGAGACTTCTGCCTGTTTTAGCAGACCAGTGTTGACTCTATGTTTTTACAGTCGTCGGGGTCAGAGAAGAACGTGTCTCGAGTGACGTTACTTCAGTGATGTCACCTCTCTTTCATTTGTCAAATTTGCGCTCATGCAGTCATCTCAAGCCCGTCCTAATGAATTTGATGTTTGGTGTGATTTGATTAAGGAGACAGTCCTTTCCTTACGAACAAACCTCTCTCTTTGCATACGTTACAGTCATCAGGGTATTAAAAACCAGCCTTTAACAGAGTGCATCAGATGACCCCTCCATAAATAAGTGCATGATGGTTAAGGGTCCTAATGTGCAGTAATTACTGCGACGGTTCAGTTCAAGCATCTGCCAGACATGCTGTGAGGTGAATGATAATCACTTACTTGGCTGAATTAGAGAGGGGATATGATGGCCAGCAAGAGTTCAGGAGATTGGAAAGAAGTATGCAACCCTTAATACAGTGTTTTAATATAATTAACAGTTTAAAACAGCTTTTGTGGTTTCATGACAATATATAAATAAAAAAATGCATTACCGTTCAGTGTTTTTTGTTTTGTTTTTTGAAAGAAATTAATATTTTTATTCAGCAACGATGCATTAAATTGAGCGGAAGTGACAGTAAAGACATTTATAATGTAACAAAAGTTTTTCTTTTTAAATAAATGCTGCTCTTTTAATTTTTTCTATTCATCATAGAATCCTGAAAAAAAATGTATCACGGTTTCCACAAAAATATGAAGCAGCAAAACTGATTGATAATAATCAGAAATAATTTTACGCCGGACTGCTTCACAAACGAGGGTCAAATCAATGCTGGATTTGCATAAAAGATTAACATGACGGCACATGCTAGTGGATGAGTTGAATCAACTCCACAGCAACTACATAAATTTATCCACTAACCGTTCAGAAACATCCAGTTTCATTCTAAAAGTTGTAACTTCTTCCTGAGTCTCTCCATCAGTGTCGACTCCGGTTTGAACAATGTAAGGCTGAACACCGTTACTGACAATCCTCATTTTGGCTGCGTGAGATTCTCCTGCTTTGTTGTTGTTGAGCAACCGAAGCGTGAGCTGTTAAAGCTACGCCCTCTTTTGGAAAGGGGGCCGGGAGCAGCAGGTCATTTGCATTTAAAGGGACACACACTTAAACGGCGTGTTTTTGCTCACACCCAAATAGGGGCAAATTTGACAAGCGATAATAAATGATCTGTGGGGTATTTTGAGCTGAAACTTCACAGAAACATTCTGGGAACACCAGAGACTTATATTACATCTTATGAAAATGGGCATTATAGGTCTCCTTTGAATAAAACAAAAAAACAACTACACTAGAGTTTGTAAAAAGGTTGCTAATTTACTTTTTATTGCAGTGAATTGAATATCACTTCAACAGATTGTCAAAACTATGACGTGTGTGGGATACAGAACAAAATCAGCATTTTAAGGGGACATTTGACATGTTTAAGACAAACTGCTTTTCATGCTGTTCATTTTATGTCACATAATGGTTAATTTAATCATTTATAGCTGGGTAATGTATCTCATTAGCCTGATGCCAGGCAACCACACCTCTGAATGTGGCTCATCCAATCACAATCTAGAGATGGAACTGTGTTACAAACTAATTATGTCACGATTCCAGTTTAATACAGGCTGTGTTGCAAAAAAACTCTTAATGGAAAATTCTGCAGGATGATGTAAATTACATTTGATATGGAGCTTCACAAAGGGAAATACATCAGACAACAAACCATGTCATCATCTACAAAAACACATTTGCTCTGTGTACTTTATGAATTCATTACAGTCTTGGATAAGCAAATGGAAATAAAATATTTAGATCTCCTAATGTTCTTAGTGTTGAACTGATGAATCTAACATTCATAATTTTGTTTGCTCTGAGGTTTTATCATGGCAAGATGCATTCTTAAATTCCTCCTATCATGGAAACTTGTAGTCAGTTTCTCTTCTGTATGGAGAAACCATCCGACTATCCTGGAAATGACTGGGATTTGTTCGTACGGCTCATGTTCTTTAACAGCTCACTGCAGACTCAAACTCAGCACAACTCATAATTTCACCAGTGTGCAATTATGTGTGTTGTGTGCATTGGTTTGGTTTTATTTAATCACTGTTGGATTATTACCAGTATTATTTATTATTATTACTGTTATTATACAGGTCCTTCTCAAAAAATTAGCATATCATGAAAAGGTTCTCTAAACGAGCTATTAACCTAATCATCTGAATCAACTAATTAACTCTAAACACCTGCAAAAGATTCCTGAGGCTTTTAAATCTCCCAGCCTGGTTCATTACTCAAAACCGCAATCATGGGTAAGACTGCCGACCTGACTGCTGTCCAGAAGGCCATCATTGACACCCTCAAGCGAGAGGGTAAGACACAGAAAGAAATTTCTGAACGAATAGGCTGTTCCCAGAGTGCTGTATCAAGGCACCTCAGTGGGAAGTCTGTGGGAAGGAAAAAGTGTGGCAAAAAACGCTGCACAACGAGAAGAGGTGACCGGACCCTGAGGAAGATTGTGGAGAAGGACCGATTCCAGACCTTGGGGGACCTGCGGAAGCAGTGGACTGAGTCTGGACTAGAAACATCCAGAGCCACCGTGCACAGGTGTGTGCAGGAAATGGGCTACAGGTGCTGCATTCCCCAGGTCAAGCCACTTTTGAACCAGAAACAGCGGCAGAAGCGCCTGACCTGGGCTACAGAGAAGCAGCACTGGACTGTTGCTCAGTGGTCCAAAGTCATTCGGAAATCAAGGTGCCAGAGTCTGGAGGAAGACTGGGGAGAAGGAAATGCCAAAATGCCTGAAGTCCAGTGTCAAGTTCCCACAGTCAGTGATGGTCTGGGGTGCCATGTCAGCTGCTGGTGTTGGTCCACTGTGTTTTATCAAGGGCAGGGTCAATGCAGCTAGCTATCAGGAGATTTTGGAGCACTTCATGCTTCCATCTGCTGAAAAGCTTTATGGAGATGAAGATTTCGTTTTTCAGCACGACCTGGCACCTGCTCACAGTGCCAAAACCACTGGTAAATGGTTTACTGACCATGGTATTACTGTGCTCAATTGGCCTGCCAACTCTCCTGACCTGAACCCCATAGAGAATCTGTGGGATATTGTGAAGAGAAAGTTGAGAGACGCAAGACCCAACACTCTGGATGAGCTTAAGGCCGCTATCGAAGCATCCTGGGCCTCCATAACACCTCAGCAGTGCCACAGGCTGATTGCCTCCATGCCACGCCGCATTGAAGCAGTCATTTCTGCAAAAGGATTCCCGACCAAGTATTGAGTGCATAACTGAACATAATTATTTGAAGGTTGACTTTTTTTGTATTAAAAACACTTTTCTTTTATTGGTCGGATGAAATATGCTAATTTTTTGAGATAGGAATTTTGGGTTTTCATGAGCTGTATGCCAAAATCATCAGTATTAAAACAATAAAAGACCTGAAATATTTCAGTTGGTGTGCAATGAATCTAAAATATATGAAAGTTTAATTTTATCATTACATTATGGAAAATAATGAACTTTTATCACAATATGCTAATTTTTTGAGAAGGACCTGTATATGACATTATTGAACTTTTAGACCCAATCTAAAAAAAAAATGAAGTTCTGATATGAAAGATGAAATCTTGATATCTTGTAATGTAAATCAATGAGATCTTTATAATAGTAGAGCAGATACTTACGTAAAATCATATAAATATCAGTTGTCACTCTGACATCCCAGTAAGATGTTTATGATATTTAAATGCTTAGTATATTTAAAATTATGTATGGATAATCAAGTAAACCTAAGTTGCTTCAGTTCAGTAAGTATTACTATTAATATCAAAGTTATAGGCTACTTACATTTACTTTATAAAAATCAGTAAAAATTTCACAGCAAAAAGACATGAATCAAGAGCTGAAGATGGATGTTTTTACAATTATACTGAAAGACTTTTACTTGCTAAAAAATATAAACTATCAATCAGATGACTGAAGGGATGTAGTAGATTGTGTGCAACAGGTTTTTCAGAAAAGTTTTGATTATGTTGATCATTTAGAGGCCTTAAAAAATTTGTTGTATCACATATGATTCTGTAGGCTCATGGGGTTTATCAATCATGTTTTTTATTGTACTTGATTACTGTGTCAGTAAGCATAAATAAAACAATTAAAACAGATTCTGTATGTCATTTACTGGGCATTTAAAAATAATATTAAAGTATAATAAAATAACAATGTTTAAAACAAAACAATATTGAAAGGTTGATCTGTATTATGTATTGTCACTTAAAGGTGCAGTGTGTAAGTTTTAACGACATCTAGTTGTGAGGTTGCGTACTGCAACCAATGGCAGCTCACCCCTCCCTTTTGAAGCAAAATAAAGAAGCTATGGTGGCGGTCGGACATCTCTGACCGACGCAAGTCAAAGATGTCGTCGTCTGAGAGAGCAGAGAGTAGCCTGTGTGAGGTTTCTTCTTACTTCTAACAAAGAACGGTCTCTGCCTCTAATAAACCAGATGACTACTACTACTACTACTGCTACTACTTCTTTGTGCTTATTCGACGTAGTGGCGAAGCAAAACTCTAAAAACACAAACGATTTAGAAGAAGAACAACATAGTGACTAAACATGCTCTGTAGAGTGTTTGTCCATTTAGGGTTACTGTAGAAACATGCTGGCACAAAATGTCGACTTGACATAGAGGCCCTGACAGCAACATAGTGTCTGCCCAGATCCGGCCCACATCTGGTCCGCGTGTAATCCACATGTACCAGATGTGGGCCGGATCTGGGCCAACATTATGACTATGATGGAAATGGCTCATTCTAAGGTAATAAAAACATAACAGTTCATTATGTAAGGTCTTTATACACCACTGAAAACATAGTTATGTAGATATTGTATTGGATTTCTGTCAATAGATCCTCCCAAATTTTACGCATTGCACCTTTAAAGGGAAAGTTCACCCAAAAATGAAAATTCTGTCAACATTTACTCACCCTCAAGTTGTTCCAAACCTGTACGAGTTTCTTTCTTCTGCTGAAGATATTTTGATGAATTAACCAAACAGTTGATGCACCCCAATGACTTCCATAGTATAGAGAAAAAATACAATGGAAGTCAATGGAGCCCATCAACTGTTTGGTTGAAAAGTATCTTCTTTTGTGTTCAGCAGAAGAAAGAAACTCATACAGGTTTGGGACAACTTGAGGGTGAGTAAATGATGACAGAACTTTCCCTTAAGTGATAGCATTTATTTCACTCATGTCAAGTTTAGGGTAACAATCGCACATAATTTTTCCCCTCTGACATTTGTTACGGTTTACGTTAGAAGAGAAACAGTTATGAAGAGCGACTTTAGATTTAAAGTCTATTCTGTCAGTTTGAATTATTTCTGTTGGAAACCCAGATGCACCGGCTGCTCTGATCTCATTTAGCTGTCATGGAGCCAGCAGTGTGGATTACCAGATTCTTGTTAGTTAACTGTTCTGAATAATTAAGGCTACTAGTGGAGTGTATTCTGAGCGTGTCCAGAATGTGCTTACCTTTTCACTGACATCACTGATCTCCCACGCTTTTGACCTCATGGGGGTTTCGCCACATGCCACTCTGCATAGTCATTCGGGATGCCAGATCGGATTCATTACATAGGCAGGGTTGTATGTAGTGAGAAAGAGACTTCTGAGAAAATGAGCATGTGTTGCTGGGCCGGGATTGGCCTTTTTTTTCCCCCCAGGCCCAGTGAATTTTATTGACAGCCTTGCCCCCATTACATGTTTCAAAATACTGCATAAAATATTAAACACTATATTTTTAAGGATGGAAATCATCTGTAATCACAGTTATATGAAGTAAAGGGGTTGATTCTAAATAATTACGTACATGTTGAAAGTGATAATTTAAGAAATATTCTAGCAGTCTGTTCATTTTGGCTTTATCTAATCGAAGTAAAACTTTCTTGGGAATATTGTTTTAATTGGTCATCAGTCTAGAGTTTTTTTTCGTGTCCTCAGTATCATGTTTCATTCTGTTTAGTTTAGTTTATTCCTTTAACTAGTAGAAGCTCAGTTCCTTGAAGGAATTGTTCACCCAGAATTTAAAATTTCCTGATTATTTATTCTTCCCGAGGCCATTCAAGATGTATATGACTGACTTTCTTCAGCTGAAGAGAAATTAGGGTTTTGGAGGGAAGCATTCCAGGATTTTTCTGTAATGTAAGTGAATGGTGCTCAACGTAAACCATAAAATACATAAACATAAATTATGTGATGTTTTGTGGAATTAGTTTGTCTTACTATAAAAAAGTTAATTACAGATTAAATCAGTATGATGATATAAAAAAATAAATTAATTGAAGTTGAACCTGGCTAAGGCTAGATTTATTTTTTCGCACTGTTATTTTTGGCACAATGAATGTCTCACATATAGTTGACTCTGTATGTTAAGTATGAACAAGAGAAATGATTTCACATAGAAAAAATTACTTTGAAAAGACTTTTAAGGATCTGACATGACTAGAATAAATGAATTTAGCAGGGAATGGAAATGATGTAATGACTTTCATTCTGGTATTCTCCCAAAACTAGCTGAGCAAAAGTTACTATAGTTACCGAGGCCACTGGTCCAACAGAAAACCTGAGTACAAATGACGCATTCTAACTCCAATGTTTATTCATCTGTCTCCATGTACTACAGTGAGACAATCGTATTAAGTAAATCTAACCTATTAAAACGTTCAGTCAAATATTTTTGCACACATTTTATATGGTCACAAATAGACAGAACAAAAGAATGCAGCAGAACAAAAAAGCTTTTTAATAAAAATATAATAAGCTATAGATTTTCTGTTAGAAACTAAACTGGGCTGATAACTAAATAATTGGAGGTTCAAATACCATGAGGCCTGATCCATGAACTACTTCTACTGTAAATTGTGTAAATAGTGTCAGTTATACATTTTCTTTCAGTGTTATGTCATTTTGTACAGTTCAATGCATGTGTGCTTGGTCACGTCATGCATCTTGATTTATTTGATTTGCGGTCACATAAATGTATCTCTGCCATTGGGATATAAATGTGATTTTCACACTATATGCAAGTATGGTTCACTTCAATGAATGCTAATGCTAATGATGATCACAAAATATTCTGTTTAATGCTGCATTTGCCCCATGTAGCAAATTTCTGTTTACATATGTCCTGAACAATGCATGCACACATGGCTGAGTTGCTTTTTGTATGAGTTTCAAATGCCATCGTGAGAAGGTTTGAGTGATCAGCAAAAACACATGATGTGTCCAAATTCAAATACCATAGACATGATACTTATTTACAACAGTGTGGGTTTCTGAAGAAAAGTGAAGTTATATTTAACTTGATTGTAAACACAAAGCACTGAAACTCATGTTTGTTTCATTTACCAGTTGATGATGACTGGTGAAGATCTATTGAAGCATCTACATGTTTCTTAAAATCTGGGCCCATTTAACCCTGTGAACTTACAGAAAATAAACAAAGGTCCATCCTCCTCCAAGCTCTCCTCCCAGGACATAAACCTAAATGTAGGAAAACCTCTGCATGGTGTTGCCTCGTCTTATTTCTTTTAAGAAATATAAGCAATCGCTTGCTGTGTCAATAGCAGGTAATACACTCAAAAAAATGATACGTTGGATTTACTTAATTTTTTTATGTCAACAGGTTCCACATAATTTGGTTATGTTGAATTTAATTAACATTATTTATTTCAGTTAACTTAAATTTATTACATAAGGTTAACTCAATGCCATTTAGTTGAATCAGGTTAACATTCTTAATTTTGTCCAAAACCATTAAGTTTAATTATCCTAAAATAAATATCAAACAGAAATTTAAAAAAGTAACCCAGTTTAATGGATTAGTTTATTTAGTGGATGCATTCAAGAACAATTTTCGCATCTTTTACAAAATCTTTACTCTGTAACGACTCTTATTTTTAAGTGTTAGCCAGAAGATGGGTTTATTCCATCTATGGCATGCCCAATATAGTTGTTTTTATTATTAAACAACTTTATTTATTGTTAGATAATTGTTAGATAACCCAATCACATGTTCTACACTTCACCACAATGGTAACCCCAAAACTATTAACATAACAGAAACTTTTAAATACCAACATAATAGAAAGTAAACATTAAAAAGTCCCTCCATTTTCTCATGTTGCTAAAAACTGCTTAAAATAACACTTTATTTCAACATTTACTCTCCCAGATCAGCCCCTTTGCAAAGCATGATGGGAAGTGAAAGTCCTGTTTGATTGAGTCCTGGTTGAGTTTACTTGATTGAAACATGTTATTTTTGAAAACAGTAAGTTAAGTTGAAAAGTAATCGTTTTAAGTCAGTTTAACATGAAGCAATTAAATTTGAACCAGAAACCTAATACAATGGTGTTGAATCAAAATAAGTTGTTTAAATAAAGTGAACAGCATCAACAAATCATTTTTTTTGAGTGTAGCTGACAGCCCATGGTGATTATTTCATTTAGAGAGTAAACATACCATAAACAAGAGTTCAACAGCAAACACATTTGGCCACTTAGTTTGATGTATGAACTTGTCAACTGCAATCTCAACGTCTTTTTGTTTATTAGGATCCCAGTGTTTCTCAGCAGAGTGACTCAGAGATGTGGCTTGTCACAGTAAATGAAGTGTTTACTGCTGAAGAGCCACAGATCTTGTCTGGATACATCAGACTTCTGGCCCGGTCAGGACTGAGTCACTTACTGAAAACTGCAGTTCATTTTCAGATGCTGCACTCAGTTTTATTCTTGAGTGCAGCACTTGTGGGCTAGTGGTTGGGACCATGAGAGGGATTTTTGGAAATGTACCATTGCAATACTGTGGTATACATTTAAGTTCTCAGAAAACCATGAAAATACATGGATAAATCAATATTTTACTGTCAGGGGTGCGCATATAGATGAATCCAAGAGAGATGTGTGACGCAGAATGAACGATAACAGGTAACTTTAATGAACATGAAGATAAATCAGCAGGCAATAATGAAAACATTAACACGAGACCATGATCTGAAAAAACAACAACTGAGGACTTGTATACAAAGAGGATAATTATCAAAGAAACAGGGAAGAGGTGTGTAACTAATGAGAAGGAGCCTTGGTGGAGAGGCTGGGCATCCTGGAAGTCCAAGGCGAAGCCAGAGCAACGATGGACAAAGGTGGAGCCAGAGGGACGAGGGAGCCTGGCGGAGCCTGAGGGATGAAAGTCCATGGTGGAGCTGAGGGAGCATTAAGCCAAAGTGGAGCTGATGGGTCGGGAGGGGTGGGAAGCTGAGGTGGAGCTTCTAGGCTTAAGGTGGAACTGAGGGATCCACAGGCCAAGGTGGAGCTGATGCCTGGGCGGATCCATTCAGCTAAGCGGAACCACTGAAGGAGCCGAGGGGCTGAAAGGAGACAGTGGAGACAAAGCTGAGGAACTGGATGGCTTTGACAGTGCAGGAGGACCATTTATGACAAAGGAGACTTGGGGCTGGATGACAAATACTTTGGACTGAACCAGTGGAGATGAAGATGAATTGGAACTAGATGGGACCAGCAGTGAAGGAAGAACAGCAAACACTTCATCCAACTCATCAAACAAAAATTTCTTCAAAGCTCCAGCTTGGTTTACGCACCTCAGCCTTGGGAGTGTGGGCGGGGCTTCAATTCATTCCCTCAAACTCCACTAATATGCCCTCCGTGATTAATGCTTTTGCCGACTCAAACACCTGTACAGACTCCTCTTTGATCTCAGGCTTCAGGATGGAAACAGCCTCTGGCAATCGCTCTGGCTCGATCTTCGTATTGGGCTTGGGTTCTGAGTCAGTGGTGGGCTCAGGCTCTTGCTCCGGTGTGGGTATGGCTGGTGGCTGGCTGGGCTCTGGGTCCAGAGTGGGGCTGGTATTGTCTTCGTCCGGGATGCAGACTTTAAATGGAGATTCACATCTAACCAGCACCGATTCAATATATTCAGCTAAGCTCCCTCGAGGACCTTGCACAGGCAGGTGTACCTTCGAGCGCTCGTGGGACCAATCTGCTGAGGCGGAACCATGGTGAGTGGAGGAACCGGTGAAGCAGAGAGGCTGACGGACCTGGACGACATTGCAGGCTTGGAAGGCGGAGTTTCCGGGCAGACGGACCTTGGAGGCGATGGTGACAGGCTGACAGGCCGAGGTGGAGACATGGGCCTGGAGGCCCGAGGTGCAGCCGGGGACTCTGCCTCAAGCCAAGGTGGTGGAAGGGAACCCCGAGGCGAGGTGGATGAGACACACGGAACTAGCAGCGGGGGCAGAGCCGAGGAGGCTTGACGACAGTAGCGGCGCCGACGGATCCAGGGGACTGGCTGTGACCAGCAGGGGACATGGGACCGAGAAGACAGGCAGGGACATTGGCAGAAGAAGATCTCTTGATGGAACAGGTGAGGAAGATGATGACTCGATGGTGGGGACTTGGGTAGGAACTGGATCCGCGGACCATAGATCCATCAGGTCTAGATCCGCTCTGAACGGATCCGTGTGCGTCAGGGCTTTGAAGTCCTCTGGCTCTAGTTCTGGAATGACCTGGTGGGGGCCTCGGGCTCGCTGGCTGTGAGGGAGAGGCCGCCATTCTGGAGCATCCAGGCCAAGTACTCCAGATACTTCCTGTTCTTCGGGAGGAAGAGGAGACGCATCGCTGGTGAATCCATGCAGCTTTCTTCTTTTGTTTTGGTCAGTTATTCGCCACATGTTGTGTGTATTAACTCACACGACAATGAAGATGAATCACAAATCAAGTCTTTACTAGATAATCCATAAAACAAACACAGATGAAGGCAGGAGCATAGCACAACGCGTATACATAGACAATAACCGACAAAGGACTGAACCGAACAGGGAGTATAAATACACATAGTAAATGAGGGAACTAAACAGGAACAGCTGGACGAAGATTAACTAATCAGGCAACATAGCAACTAATGCAGACATGACAGAAAATGAACTTAACATACACGTGACACTATAAAACCCAATTAGATTTTAGGGTATGGCCCACAATGACCACATGTCATAAATTTGTTATGATGAAGGTACCCTAATTTAAGAATAAACTCCAACTGGATGCTTTATTTCAAATGTATCAATTGTGTTCAGTTTCTCCATGTTTCCTGGTGATTGTTTTCGCAGTGGAGATCATGAGATGTGAATAAACTGAAGCACAGATTAAACCTTTCCATTTCCAGTAATCTGACAATGTAATAGCATGCCTGTACTGGATGATTGCACTTGGCTGTTATCATGATAATATGAAAATCATGTTTTTGTTAGTAAGAAACAGCTGCTAGCTGCATTAAATAAAACACATCACCATTTATTTTGGACATTATTTATTAGTGGCTTTCTTGCAAGAGGATGAATACGGATATGAATATAGGTTAGTGGTCACTATAGGTTATGCTGCATTCATCTCTTCTGCTGTAGGTGTAAGTGGCCATGCTTGCAGAGTTTAGCCTGTGTTAACCTAAATGGGATCAAACAGATTTAAAGGGCTGGGTAAGTGCAGTGACGCAGGGCTTTGTGTCCGCTGATGAATCCTGATTGACAGCTGCCCCACTCTGACATGAGCTGGAAGACTCACCTCTGCCTGGCCTCAGTCTAACATACGGGTGTCCACAGGGCAGGCCTCAGGCTTTCAGGTTATGAATTCTCAACATGGCACTTGGTGGTGTTTTTGGAACTGAATGCTTAGGAAACATTACAGTGATGTCCTCTCTCTTGATTTATAGGCAAACCGAGAAGATCAAACCCTAAAATATAACAACATTACAATTGAATGCATTATTGCTGAATTGGAAAGGCACTCAACCTGATACAGGCTAACTGGAGTGAAATTAAATTGTAAAACTGTAAGTGTGATAACAAATGGAAGTGCAGGTGTCGCTGGTGCATGTTGTCTACAGCTGTGTAACAAACCAGAAAGACTCATTTATTGTTCAAGACGCTTTTCTATCACGTCCCTAGAGGGCAATAAAAGACACCAAACGTCCCGAAACTGACCCTTCATTTACTTTGCAATATGTTGAGACTTTCTTCAAAAACGATTTAATCTTCTCAGGTGCAGATGTGCTACTGATGAATGGCTTTCTATCTATCTATCTATCTATCTATCTATCTATCTATCTATCTATCTATCTATCTATCTATCTATCTATCTATCTATCTATCTATCTATCTATCATCTAAAAACTACTGGTACATATTATAATATAAATAAAAAAACACATTTATGTGTACTAAAGTACTTTTTTTTTTAAAGTACAATTTGTAATAATGTCAAATTAAAAGTTTTACTTTAAAGTACATTTTAAATGATTGTTTTAATAATCTTTTGTCACGCTTTAGCGAAATACACAAATTTTGATGTGTTGACTAACGTGCCAAAGCACTGTATTCACTATTACATTCAAAGTTAATAATAAGATAATGGTTTTCATTTACACAATTGTACACAATTTACATTGTTTTACATTACATTACACAATTTACATTGTTTTATGACAATGTATTATTTGTAATAAAATATATTAAATATATATAGTACTATAATAATACAGTTATACTAAATCGCAACCTTTAACCATTTCAAAGACAATAATTATCAAATTATGTATTTATTAGTGTGTGTCTGTGTGCTAAATCAGGGGTTCTTGGTCTTTTAGATGAATCCCAAATATGATCATCCTTATGCAAGGGACCCGATCCTAAAATTTAAAAGACATCTGTGTCTCTATAGTTTCTTGCACAAAGACCCAATTTACATTGAGGAAAGAATGTTATAAAGTGTCTAATATATTATTATTCTAAGTCACATTATTATGTTAAATAGCCTACTCATAATTATTCTACTGTACTGTAAGATTCATTATTTACTTATTTACTCAAGTATTTATTTTAATTGCGTCTTTTTTTATTTAACCTATTTATTTTTACATTTTTACACTGATTTTCTCTCAACTTTTCCACGGAGCCCCTGACACCCCTAAGCGACGCCCCGGGGGTCCCCGGACCTCCTCAGTTTTGAAAAGCCCATTGCTAAATGACTGAATAATGTGAGTTTGAGAGCACAGCTGTGGAGAGATGCGTCGTGTGCTCTCATTGGGTTGCTGCTGTGACAGTGGACTGAGTGTGAGTCTCGTGGAGTGATAGGCGTGACCTGAGGCGCACAGAAAGCCTCAGCACTGCCATACCGCTGTCATACTACACTCTCAAGCGCTGCGTGGACGTATGACACTCTTCACATCACAAGGACAGACCTCAGAAGTGTCTCGAGCGCATGATGCGTCTCCTCTGTAACTCTCCTCTTAACATCTCCAGGCAGTAGATCGGTCGAGCGCGCCACTTCCCTGATTCCTCCAACAGACCCGACGATGGCTGAAGAGGAGAGCGCGAGGACAGTTTCGGACTCAAACAAGGACAGCACGAACTTTAGCGTGTTAAGCTGGGAGCAGGTCCAGCGCCTGGACCTCATCCTGACCGAGAGCATCCCGATCCACGGCAGAGGAAACTTCCCCACGCTGCAGATGAAGCCGCGGCAGATCGTGACGGCGGTGCGGAGCCGCATGCGGGAGCAGCGCATCCATGTGCGGGACGTGCGGCTCAACGGATCCGCTGCCAGCCACGTACTGCACGAGGACAGCGGACTCGGTTATAAGGACCTGGACCTCATATTCTGCGTGGACCTGAAGGGAGAGACGGAGTTTCAGATCGTCAAGAACATAGTGCTGGACTGTCTGTTGGACTTTTTACCTGATGGGGTCAACAAAGAGAAAATCACACCGTTGACCCTGAAGGTGAGTGTTCAGATTCATGAGGGTGTAGTTGACAAATGGACTTTACAGGTTTACATTTCAGGTGTTTAACCTGTTTCTTTGAAGTTTGAATTAATCAAATTTACAGTTACGCAATGTGGCAGTATAATAGTATTGTGCAATAACAAATAAATAATCATTAAAACACTAAAATATGCATTATATAAATAAACTATAATCATATTCATGCCATTATATTTACACTCTTTAAAATAAAGGTTCCAAAAGGGAGTTTTTCGCAGTGATGCCATTGAAGAACCATTTTTGGTTCCCCAAAGAAGCTTTCAGTGATCATTTCTAAAAACAACCATGTTTTTCTTAGAGTGAAGAACTTTTTAATAATCTAAAGAACCTTTTTCCACTATAAAGAACCTTCTGTGAAAGATTCCATTGATGTTAAGGGTTTTTGGTGCAACCATCAATGCCAATAAAGAACCTTCATTTTTAGAGGCTATGCAAAGTTTTTTTTTTTTTTGGGGGGCTATCTTAATAGTTGGAATTATTTTCATCTTTCTTTTGGACAATTTCTAATTGTTAAGATTGATATTGCACATATATTTCACTACTAACGGGTGTAAAAAGGTGAGTAATTTAGGCACACAGTACAGTTACTTTATAGCATTGAACATTTATTGTTTATCTGTAGACCCTTGAATAACCAGTTCATACCAAATCTTTAATAATCATTTTTAAGAAAATGGTGTTTAAAATACTTCACAAATACTTCGCTTCATGTGTTTTTTTATTTTGTTAGTGTGTAATTTAAGATCATCTGCATGGATACCTATAGTCTCCAATGACATTCAGTAGAAATGCAATTAGAGTAGTTTACTGATAGGCTGGTGAAATGTTGGTTTTCTGTCGGTAAGAGGATTGCGCTAAAGCAGGTTAAAGCCAATCGGGCATTCTCAGCCCTCTTAGATCTCCTGCGACAGATAATGATGGAGAAGTGATATGGCAAACGGATGTGTATTTGAATGTATTTCATGCAGTTCTATTTGAATAAAAATAAAACCATGATCTCACTGATCTGACAACAGTTCCTTGTCTTTTTGTGCAGGAAGCATATGTGCAGAAGATGGTGAAAGTGTGCAATGATTCAGACCGCTGGAGTCTCATCTCTCTCTCCAACAACCGGGGCAAAAATGTGGAGCTCAAGTTCGTGGACTCTTTGCGCCGGCAGTTCGAGTTCAGTGTCGATTCTTTCCAGATTAAGCTAGACTCACTGCTTCTTTTCTACGAGTGCTCCGAGAACCCCATGGCCAGAACGTTTCACCCCACCATCATCGGCGAGAGCGTGTACGGAGACTTCGCCATGGCATTGGACCACTTGCGCAACAAGGTGATCTGCACGAGGAACCCAGAGGAGATCCGAGGAGGCGGCCTGCTGAAGTACTGCCATCTTCTGGTGAGGGAATTTCGCGCCGCCTCCGAGTCGGAGATGAAGTCTCTCCAGCGCTACATGTGCTCCCGCTTCTTCATCGACTTCTCGGACATCTGCGAACAGCAGCGCAAGCTGGAGTCTTACCTCCAGAACCACTTTGTGGGCTTGGAGGACCGCAAGTACGATTATCTAACGACGCTGCATGGGGTGGTTAACGAGAGCACGGTGTGTCTGATGGGACACGAGCGGCGGCAGACCTTAGGGCTGATCGCCATGTTGGCGGTGCGTGTGCTGGCCGAGCAGAACGTCATACCCAACGTAGCGAATGTCACTTGCTATTACCAACCTGCCCCTTATGTAGCAGACGGTAACTTTAGCAATTATTACATTGCCCAAGTTCAGCCAGTCTTTACCTGCCATCAGCAAACCTACTCCACGTGGCTACCGTGCAACTGAGAGATGGTGAAAAAGATGAGCTGAATCACGGCATTGTCGTAACCGAGCTGAAATTGTTTTGCAATTGTCACACTTCCCCCAATGTGCATCAATGCTTGAGTGAAATGAACCGGGCTCGGTGAAAAACAGCTCCAGTGGGGTTTTTGTTTGTGCAGACTGGAGCTGTTTTCTGAAATGAGATGGCCATTTGGAGGGCAGCTTCTGCTCTGCCTTGCTTAATTCTTGGCTGATCGTGAGGCTTTAAACGTACTAACGTGTTTCTGACCGGTTGACACTGTCAAGAACATTTCACGTCAGTCATTAGATGCATCAAAAGGGAAGCTCGAGGTGCAGTTGCACCCTTTAGTCCAAACAGAACCAGATGTATTGCAAAGAACCTTTCACAAAGACTCTCTGAATGAGGGGAAAAAGTCCAAAAGTACAACGAATACAGTTTGTACAAACCAAAGATTTTAAGATTGTATTTTTATACCCAGACTATCAAATGATAGTGCTGTCTATATTTGTACATGTGAATGCATTCAAAGTGCCTAATGTCAATGCAGTATGCTGAGGTGAGCAAAGCAACCTCATAATCTCGAAATACACGACAAAGGGACTAAAAGCTTGTGAATGTACATGATGTGTCCTGATTTACAAGTGTCATTTTTCTTCGCAGTTATTTCTGAAGCAGTATGTCTTGTAATTGAACTCTTAATTTATTGTTTCAAACGTGAGATGTAAATCCGTCTTTTTTGTTGCATTTCTCAGCGTGTCAACATTTGTGCCAGCTTTAAAGCAGACAGCATCCTGTGTCAGGTGAGCGTCGAGGGCACATGCATGTCAGCGTACGGCAGAAAACAAAGGAAAGACTTGTTTCATGCAAAAAGTGAAGTTTGTTTCCTAACTTTCTAGAAGAAAGATATTTGCAGAAGCACCTTTGATGGTAGGACACTATTTGCTGTAACATCCAAGCAGGGAATTCGGCAGCTCTTGCTGAAGCGGTCGAAACTAAAACGGGCTGTGTTCAAGCACTCCCGTCACAGCTGCTCTGTCGGCTAAACCTGACCCCACATTCACCCCCTGTTAACAGAGTGTTAACCTGTTCTTGATTAATAGCGCTGAGGAAGGAAGTAGGCGGAGCTTGGGCATATATGTTTAGACTTGACAAAGAGACTTGAGAGGAGAAGGAAGAGGAAAGCGAGAGTGCGAGAGAGAGAAGCGAGGACGCAGACGAGAGGGAGGGAGAGAGGGAGGGCTGGAGAGATGGGTGCAGCTGGTGAAGGGGTTTATCTCTCTCGACAAATGTCTTTTAATCAATACAGCTTATTTCATTACTATGAGCAATTGGGCTGAACAGACACAAGCATTTAATCGGTCTGAGAAGCACAGATCATTTTGATTCACTGGAATGCAAACTTTGCAGTTGAGTTTCCAATATTTCATCATATCATATCACTCAACTCAAGTGCTCGTATCAACCAAATTTGGCATTATCAAGATTAAATGAGCAGAAATAAGCTTGCATTTGTGAGATTTGAGATTTTAAAGGGATCATATCATACTTTTTCCATTGCATTTCCCTCACAATGTTTTTTTTTCTTTTCTAAATAGTCCCGTTTTAATTTTTCATCACCATTTTCCAACATTTTCTGATCTTTGGATGTATAGGACTTCATTGAAACCCCTGTCAAACCCTGCTCTTTGCTCGGCTCATAAAGCTTTTTGGTATTTTTTGGCTTTTCTTAATGGCACACTCTTTGCGAAGGTTTCGGATCACACAGTAGACATCATTGATGTGTAAATAATGTATTCATCTGTCTGTTGTCAGAAAGTTGTGGATGTTTAGTTTCAGTAAATGCTGTTTTTGGACTGGGAAGCGAGTTTTGATTTCTAAAAGTTACAGTATGGTTATATAGTATTCCCAAATGTATTTGTCAGCTGAACCCTGACCTAAAATATTTATTTGAAGTATCCTCTAAGATTTTAAGTTAATATTTCAATAATTTCTATAATATTAACTACAATAACAGCACATTCGCATGTTCATGGTTCTCTGATGTTGGTTAATTGTCAATGACGTGCAGGTAAACAAATCTTTAAGTGCTTTATTTTAAATATTTTTATTTTACAATTATTCATTTCAATTTTATATTTTTATGATTGAATTATTAGGTTTTCATGAACTCAAGAACCCCATGCACTTCCCACCTTATATAGCACATCAAACTGTTTTATCTCAAAATATGATTCCTTATGATATGACCCCTTTAAAATCATCAATGGATGCATTTCTAATGATTTTAAGATATGGTCATTGGTCATTGAAGTGATATCAGTCATTAGAATTTGCATTAACATTAGTTTTTAACCATTGGGGTCTGTGCTGATCAGGAGGGCCGTATGGTGCACCTGTGCATGTTCACACATTTCATCTTTTTTAGTTTTTTACACATTTGCATCTCCTGTTTGTGGTTCTCTCTCGCCCTCCAGTTTGTTGTTATGTTTGTCTTAACATTTTGACAGTATCCTGTGGATTGTGCTGGCAGCGGGATGTTTGACTCGCTCTGTGAAGTTTGGAGTTCCATTCTTGCCATTCATCGGATGATGCCAAACACTTAGTGGTCAAATGTCTTGTAAAAAAAAAAAAAAGTATATTTTTAGGACAAACAAACATTATGCTTGTTTTTCTGTTTGTATCAGTGAATTTAATTGTCATTCTGCTTTGAATTCTTTGTTCAAGCTGCTAAATGTCTTTTTTTTAAAGAAAAAAAAACTGCTTATTTTGTGTATAATTTTGTTCAATTGTTTAAGGATTTGAAACACGTTTTCCTCAATAAAAAAAAAGAATTGCACCAATTGCAGAATTTCATTTTGTCACATTTAACTGTATATTGTAAATTTTCTCAAGACATTTTCATTATGCTCAGTTGTCAGTTTAGCCTCCTTTGTTTAATATGTAAATCTAACATATAAAATATATGGGTCTTATCAAACTACAACAAGAATAGCTTTGTCTGCTGGATAAATGTGTGGGTTTTGCATGCACCAAAAACTTTTGTCCCATAGATCATGCCAAATCAACCAAAACTGCCTAGAAACTAGATACTGTATAATGTAATTCCTGCGACACTTGCAGTAAAAAACTGCAAAACAAAAAAGATATGAGATATGAGAAAGCAATTTAACATTAAAAACACACAATTATTATAAAGATAATGTAAATGTAATTCAGCTTTTGTGAGAGAACATCCTCAATATCGTAAAACCGAAAATATCATAAAACAAAAAATATTTCAGAGTGAAAATCTTTTTCATGATAGCTAAAAAGAAAAGTAATTTTAAAGGGGATCCAGACTCAGACAATGTCACCAGATTCTGTACACGCAATATAATTGACTAATAATTCTATAGGTTTCCAATAACTGTGGACTATAGGGACTCACAACCCTCATGAAAAAAAGCCAGCTAGTAAAACAGTAGTTCTCAGAACAGAGTATTTACGCCTGAATTGTACGTTTTGAACACAAATGCAAACAGGTCAATTGAAAAGGTTGTTTGGGGTGAACTGCGTCAGAATGACCACAATAACTTTGTGACTTCCATTGCTTTTACAGCAGGTCAGGCATTCGACAGCAGCCACACTCAGTGAGCAATAAACATATGTCTTAGTGAGATGACATTTGTGTAAAGCCACAGTCTGCTGGACATAGATATGACATCAGCAGTCACCCGGGGCAACCAGACCTTTAGACGGGTCAACCTTTAGTGCATGCTAAGAATAGAGCTCAGCTATCACTGAGTATTTCTGCTTTATGTTCGATGAACAATTATTTTGTCAAATATGACGTCATAGCTTTGTGTTATGTACAGTCCACTAAAAACACTGGCTCTGTTGCTTGCCTACATAGGCAGATGGTCACTTATAGGCAGAAACCCTTAATGGTCACTCGTGCGTCACTGAAATAGCACCATGACTTAGAGTGCACAGAGACGTGATTATTTTAACGTTAGCATGTTGCTAAGCTAACAATAAAATACTCTAATAAACAGAAAAATACAAATATTTGGTGAAATAGACAGAATAGATCATTTGTGTTTTTTATACTTTGGAGTATTGAATAAAATATTGCAGAGTATATCATATAATAAACATTTTTGTGCTCTGGATAAAACACACAAGCACACCGTCAACTGGGAACATTAAGACTGGGAACATTTGGTGATTTTTATTTACAAGTGCACCAAAAATCCAGCATTGAAGAGATATACAAGTGTACAGTCCTATAAAACAAAGTACCAAAACAACAAGTAAACAAGCAACATTCTGGAGTGTGGCCGCTGCTCTTAAAGGCCAGACTTCTCCCCTTTTACTATAGTCCCCATCAAGCTGGCTTCTAAACTCCTGGACCTCGGCCTGAATTCCTCACTCTGCTACTGGATTCTTGATTTCCTCACCGGCAGACCTNCTTTTCCGGGGACACTTCCATTACAAGGTAAGTTTCATAAGTTATTACATATCCCCATATTCAGATACATAAAATAACTTAACACCATAATAAAATAAACAAGGTTCTTCCTCCTGGGGAAATTTAGGATCTGGAAGGTGTTGGGCTGGAGAGCAAGATGCCATCGAGTAACTCAAGCATTGTGGTCTTTCATGGTGTGAATCCAGGTTAGTGCCCAATGGTCGGCCTCCATGTCAAATTCCTGCCCAGGAGGTAATAGTGCAGGGCATCCAGGGACCAGAGACACTCCTTTTTGATGGTTGAGTACCTAGTCTCCCTGGGTACAAGCTTCCTGCTCAGGAACACCACAGGTTTCTCTGCTCCAGTAGTCCCCTGGGCCAGTACCGCTCCCATTTCCTTGTCGGAGGCATCTACTTGTACCAGGAATCGCTGGTTGAAGCGAAGGCTTTGTAACACCGGTTCAGAACACATCTTGTCTTTCAAGGTGTTGAATGCCCTTTCGCAGGCCTTGGTCCACTCCACCGGGTTCCTTCCTGCTTTCAATAATAAGTCCATTTGTGGTGCTGCAATCGTAGCAAAGTCTGGTTTGAATAGTCGATACCAGCCCACAAGACCTAGGAAGGATCGAACCTCCTTCTTCATCCTAGGCCTGCACTGAATTGCTTCCACCTTGGAAAACTGTGGTCGCAGTTCACTATTGCCCAGTTGGTATCCAAGGTAGTTGGTCTCACTTTGCCCACTTGCACTTGATGACATTTAAGTTCAGGCCCACTGCTTGGATCTTCTCCAGGGTCAGTCTCAGATGGTTCACGTGGTCTGACGTGTTGTAGCTGTAGATGACAACATCAGCCAAATAGGAAGGTGCCCACTCTTCACAGCCCTGGACAACTTGGTCTATTAGCCACTGGAAGGTGGCAGGTGCCCCGTGCAGACCAAAGGGTAGGACTGTAAACTGGTATAGTCCAAGGGATGTCCTGAATTTGGCGAGAAGTTTGGAGTTCGGTTCGAGGGGCACCTGCCACTACCTCTTACACAGGTCCCAATGCCGTGATGTACTGGGCCTATCCAATCTGCTCCAACAGTTCATCGATCCTTGGCATAGGGTAGGCATCAAACTTTGACTGGGTATTCAGCTTGCGGAAGTAGACGCAGACATGCAACAATCTGTCCTTCTTTGGCACGATGACAAGTGTGCTAATCCATTCGGTTGTGGAGGCTTCAATGAAGCCCAAATCAAACCCTTCATCATCTCGATCTCTGCCTTCAAAGGGTTCAACAGTCTTTCTGGGATTCAGTAGGGTCGCTGTCTTGATGGTGTAGAGTCAGTGATGTGGATGGCCTCTGCCGAAACAGTGACGACAACCTGTCAAGGAGGTCTCGCAGTTAGTGCCATAACGGAAAACGTACCTGTTTGATTATGTAGACTGACAAATATGCATCACATTAAGTTTATTTTATGTTGAAACTGAGTAATCAAAATTTATGGAAATTTGATATGCAATTCAAATACATAACTCTTAAATTTAGACCTAAAGTTTTTTTTGGGTGGCATCTATGGTTTTTATATTCAGCTAGTTATAAAACCTGTAACCTAGTCCTAACCCACACCCTAACCATGCACTTTTACAATAATAAAAACATTTTATTTTACAGTGACCTGTTACACATCTTACATGTACTTACCATAGTAAAAAGAGTACATTATGCATAGTTACAAGCAACTAACCATAAACAAAACAATAACCCCAACATTAATAATATAGTATGTTGTTCATTAATATTACTTATTTGAGTATTTATTTGCATAATTACACTGTAATAAGGACATCTTAAAAGTGTAACATTTACTTCCTTTATATAAACAGTTTTTACAAATAAAAATGTACCCCAAAAGAGTTTTTATCAGATTGACTCCATCTTCTGTCCAATATGATTTTTCCCCCCAACTTCCAGTTCTTAGCAAGGCATTCTGGGGGTGCCTTATGTGTGAAGGGCACATGCAATGTTGCCTCAGAATTTGACCAAAATGAGTTATCTTTATCATTTTGAACAGTCTTCAAAACAAAGAGCGCCTGATGATGCCTGGATGCTCTCTAAGTAGGCAGCTCAGAAACTGTCTGAGTTTTGGATCAGACTTCTGATCTTCTTTATGATCGTGAGCAGCCACATGAGAGTCTTTAGAGAGAACACATGAAATCACAAGCCATTTGATGAGTTTATTTTTGAAATCAGAGCCCAGCAGAAACTCTGGCAGTCTTGGAGCGAGGTGAACTATCTCTCTGTTCTCGCTAGACCGTTAGGTATACAGAGTACTGTCAGAATCGTCAAATACATTCTCTCCGTCGCCTAATGCGTTTTCCAATCGTGGACTGGAGAGCTGCCGGCTATTCCATGGGACCTTTTCCCTTTCGTTTCCGTGAGGCGTTTTTTCCAGATGAAGAGATTTATGGAATTGGAGAAACGCTGAAGGAAAGTGACATTGTTTCCCAGAGCAAAGCCCCCTTCTCTGTGTAAGTGCCGAGGAATTACCTCGACTTCCAACAGACTCACTGCCTGCTACCGACTGCCGACACCACATTAATTCACCATTCCACCTTGTCAAAACAAACTCACTGAATACATACAGAGGTATGTAAACACTTTCTTAAAGCACAACTTTTCTGTTATATACACATATGTAACATATACAAATACACAGTAATTTGCTCTTACGCTCACAAAGGCTGCATTTGTTTGATAAAATTACAGTAAAAACAGTAATATTGTGAATATTATTACAATTTAAAACAACTCTTTTCTATTGTAATATGTTTTAAAATGTAATTTATTCCTGTGATGACAAAGCTGAATTTTCAGCATCATTACTCAATTATTATCAATGTTGAAAACAGTTCTGCTGCTTCATATTTTTGTGGAAACCATAAAACATTTTTTTTTTTTTTTTTGGAGAATTCTTTGATGATTAGAAAGATTGAATAGAAATGTTTATTTGAAACAGAAATCTTGTAGTTATTTTACTGCTCATATTTCAGCACAATGGATCTACTGTACATATACATGTTTGTGAAACTGAAATTTCCATGATATACGTCTTTGATCGGAAGTGACAATGTCAAGGCAAAACATTTTTATTTATATAGCACATTTCATTCACAATGGTATTTCAAAGTGCACGTAGGCATGACATGGAGAAAGTCGATTTTTAAATCTATCCATTCTCCAAACCACTTGTCCTCTGTGGATTTGTGGGAACTTTATAATCATTTAAGAATATATAAATTAATGAAATGAAATGCTGAAATGAAGGAAATGCAACATTAAACACATATTGCAAAAAATGATAAGGAAACAAAAAATGAATGAAATGGACATAAACTGAAACAAACTAATTGAAGTTAGCACTACATCCAGGTATTATTATTATTTTTAAATTTGATCAGTGCACTGGAATAGACCCCACTTAATACTGCTTAATACCAGTGTAAACAGACCACATTCAGAGGTTGTCAAAACTGCATTGTAGTTTCAGACAGTCCGAAACTGATGATAATTCCAGGTAAAACAGGGCCTCTGGGGCTGTAATTGCTTGATGACACAGCTATATAATTGGATGTCATTTGCATAGTTATGATAAACAATTTTGGTGTTTTCCATTATTTAGTCTAGTAGTATTGAACAGGAAAGGTCCAAGGAGTGAACCCTGGTGGGCTCCAGTTTCAGCAGTTTCATTTCAGACAAAAATGATCTGTTCCCATCATACTCGTCTCACACACAACATACAACTCTCATGTGGGAGGCACGTGGCTATAAAAACAAACTGATAGACCCCTTGTGGAAAATAAATGCTATGAATTTAAGGAGAAATTAAGGTAAAATGAGCTTTTGAGAGAGGCGTGTTGCTGCTAGAAGACAAAGGATGTAGTTTCAGGCCAGCTATAAGTATCTTCTCATTGTTGTGCATGTAACTCTGTCGTTCAGGGTTTTAAACAGACTGGATGGAGTCTAGGAAGAGAGAGAGAAGGTGATCCCTTTGTCTGTGGGATTACACTCATTAGAGTTAGCAGGTTTGCATTTAGTCACTACCTGCTGCAGAGATAATCTCTCATACATACAGGGCAATAGGAAAGTAGGGTAAGCCCACAGACAGATGAGACATGGAGCTGAGGGAAAGCCACAGTTAATGGAATCTGTCATTAGGGCTTTATCAGACATTGCTCCTTCATAGAGCAAAAGAAAATGTTAAATCTTTCATTTCAAGACGTAAAAGAATTGGACATTTTCTTGATATTTTTAAGATGTGTTCTTTCTGCTATGAAAACATATTGTAACTGTCAAGCCTCCCTTCCAGAAAGTATGTTAAAATAGCTCATTCAGAAACCCTCAGATTTCTGACATCAGGCCCTGAAACCTGATCTCATGGCCTCTATTGGTTTTTCAGAAACTTGGACCACCCAGTGATGGTTAAGTGCAGTAATGCAGAGGAAGTAGGATAGACACTATTATTGCAAAAAAGCAGAAGAACCAGTGATAAGAGTAAGTGGTCAAGTGTGTCAAAGCTTGTGGTGTTCCTGTCTGTGTCTTTAACAAGATCTCTGATCATTTCCATCTGATCTGAACAGTTTGTGACAGTTTGTGACAAAAATGAATGAATGAACAAATGTGGATGGATCAATTAATGAATGAATACGGATGAATGGATGGATGGATGGATGAATGGATTATTATGAATGATAATGAATAATGATGATTATGAATGATGATGATGATGATGATGATGACTGAATGAATGAATGAATGAATAAAAGAAATGACAGAATGAATAAATGAATGAATAAAAAAAGATTAAATGAAACTAGGAAACAAATAGTAAGTTTTATCACTTCACTCTGGAAGTACAAAGAGTAATCCTTCATTCACTGTGAAAAAGTGATGGACAATTATGCGCAGACGTTTAATGCTTCCAGTAAGGGTCTGTTCGAATCACTAACCCTAATTATGAGCATCAGTAAAGTGATGCTTGCCTTAGCTCTAATGGGAATAAAAATGAAATGTTTTTTTGTGGATTTTAAATCTTCCTCTTTCCCTCTTTATCAACAGCCATCGATCAGACATGAGCGAAGCTCCGACAGCCGCTGCTTTAATAAGGTCATTTCTGCATGCTGGAGGAGGAACATGGTCCATCTCACACTCTGAGAGGTTTGCACTGAGACAACAGACACAGAGTGAGTCACTCCACAGCGGCCACACTAAATGTCATCTGAGTTTATATCCGTGCTTGTATGTAGAAAAGAATTAAGTAGAAGACTGGACTGAAGTAGATGTTGGGTGTAACCAAATGTTTACAATAGGCGTACGTGTCATTCTAGTGAGCCATATACAGCACCATCATAAATAAACATGACACACTCCTTCACACCTCAGTTTCATGGCATTAGAAATAAAATACCATGTTGAGGACGGTTCTGTCAAAATGTTGTTATATGTTCAATCATAATGAATTAAAATGAGGGTTCATTCAAACAGTGCACTCTAAAAAACTTATGTACTCAGGGTTTTTTTACACTTAAAAGTTTTGAGAAAATGTTAAATCTGTGAAACCATTTAAATATACCATATGAATTGAGTAAATGTAAGAAAAAAATGAAGTGCTGATTTCCTTTTTATGAAATAAACTTAAAGACTAAATTAACTGATGAATTTTCCAAATCAAATAATTACTTAAATGCTTTATTAGGGTAGTATAGCTTTTTTTTATTATGATATAATTTACAAAGCCACTGAATTATTTTTTAGAGTTTGTAAGAAGCTTTGAGAATCTGATTATATATGTATTTATGTATATATACATATGTGTGTCTGTGTGTATATATACAGTGCACAGCATAAATGAGCACACCCCCTCTGAAACTTCTGAAAGTCAACAATTACTCTAGTACTTAGAAGACATGTTAGGGTTCTTTAGAGATATAATGTTCCAGCAAGTCTGCTTAATCAATTACCAATGAAGCATGTCAAAATTATTCAGGAAAATAAGATTTTCTTATCAAGGTAATAAAATGTTGTGTAGCAAAAATGAGTACGCCCTCCTAAAAGTTGCTAAATAAAACGAAATAAAAATTTTCTGGTGTAAGTTTAAGGCAATGTTTGATCAACAGGTAAGTATGTTGAACCAAAACATTTAAAGAGAAATAATTTCTTGACAATTAAAAGTGTTATATAGCCCACTGAATCATTCTCGGACTTAATGCTTACAACAATGAAAGCACTTGGGAGAGAACTGTCAGTAGACTTATTTCTTAGCACAAAAGAGGACAGTAGTACAAGAGGATTACCAAATCATTGTTTTAAGTGTGAAAATATAGCAAAAGTAACACAGAAATTCAAAAACAATCAGGCCTTCATTTTAAGCTTTCATTTAGTGATGAGGGATTTTTTTGCTAGACAAAGAGCAGGAGAAATACCAAGCGAGTGTCTCAGAGTCAGCAAAAGCTATGAAAAGAGTGACTGTTTATCTCACAGAGTAAGATGCAGAAATGACATGCATGGTTGTTGTTCTCACTGGAACTACCTACTGTAGCCAAAGCACAATAAAGTCAGTTCCCCATTTCCAAAGCCCATATTTACAAAATATAGATTCTGGGAATCAGTACTCTGGTCTCATGAGACCAAATCAATTATTTTGTATCTAACAGCATCCAAAATGTTATGGTGTTGCTAGAGGAGGAGTACAGTGAGAAGTGCCTGGTTCCCACAGTAAAGTTCAGTGGTAGTAAAGCTCTTATATAGGGATGTATGAGTGCTGAAGGTGTGAGGGAGTTGTGCTTTATCAATTTGTCATGAGCTTGTACACTCCGTGCCAAGAAGGGTCAGAGCAGTATATTCAAAATTGCTAGAATATTATACATTTGTTGTACAATCCTTAATTTAAACAGAATTGACTGATTTACTTATTTTATGGCTATTAATGAAATATGTTTCTCATTTTTTATTATGTATATGTTCAATACATTTTAGTTTTGCCATCTTTCCATGAATTGTATTAGTGATCATAAACAAAATACATCTTTTGTATTTGTTCAGAGGGGGTGTACTCATTTATGCTGTGCACTGTATATGGTGTATATGGTATTTTGAAGGAAATTATTGTTCCTTTGGTGTATTTTTGTAGTTTCTAAAAAGCTTCTCACTAAGAAAAGTCAGTAAAATTGGGTACAATATACTGTATTAATATGAATGAATTTTCCTCATTGTCTCATCTATATTTTTTGACTTACAAATTGCTTTGTGTTGTGTTTTAGAGTTAAAGAAAATGTCTGTAAAATGAATAAATGTCCTGACAGAAAATTACCAGTACCCCTTTTTCTGATATTATCGCCATAATGTACATCTAGAAAAACTCATTTTAAGTAGAGAAAACCACACAATTAAATATGACAAATGAATAATTTGATTTGTGTTGTGTTTCTACACACTCTTACCTGAGAGAGACCAAAATAAACAGTACTGTAACATTTTCACTGATATATGTTTTTAACACCTGTAACTATATCCACATTATTATAAGTGTGGAATCCCAGAGAATGACACATTTAATAGTTCTGCTAAACCCATCTGGTCTTGGAAAGAGGCAGCGAATGTGTATCTTTATACGAAGCAGTACAAAGAATGGCTAAAAAATGTATTTTTTGTAAGTGAACATGTGACCAAAAATAAGAAAAAAGGTTTAAAGAAGAAAATAAATGGGTCATGTATGCTCAAATTCAAATATTGTTTTGCTAATGTTCTTATTATCTCCTTCCAAATATTTCTACTTTTCCTGCAACAGTTTGGAACTACATCCGTATCTTTAAACATATGCATAGTAAAAGCATTCTTTCTACTAACCTTTACAAACATATTTTGTCACATGGGCTCAGATCCAAAACCTAGTGAGCTTCCTACATAGGCTGTGCTTTAAGATATCAAAGCAACACTCCCAAGATGAAGGCTTTTCTAAAAACAAGGCGGGGTGATTATGACGTCTTCTAAGATACTTTGCAGAGAACGCATTGAGATAAATCCACCCAAGATGGTGGACAAAGCAAAAAATTTTAATTGATCTTAATCATAAATTAAATTATCATTCCTTTAGTATACAAAATAAATAGTCTAATTAAGCTATTTTATTGTATTCGAGTTTAAATCATTAGCAATCCAAAATAAAAGTTAATCTATACAATAAAAGTAATTCTGGGAAGAGCCAGGATATTATTTAATATAACTCCGATTGCATTTGGCTGGAAGAAGAAAGTCATATACACCTAGCATGGCTTGAGGATGAGTAAATTATGGGATCATTTTCATTTTTGGGCGAACCTTTAATGGAACCATCAATGCCAATACAGAACCTTTATTTTGAAGAGTGCAGTTGTGGTTGCCTGTATAGTCAGTAGACAGCAAAGCAGCTAACTTGTGTGGTAAATACATCATTGCACAGGTGGAAATTATTAGTGGCATCAATAATGACTTGAGAAATAAAATGGCAATGGGTCTTTTAATAACTGTTATTCATAATTATAATCATATTCATGTTATAAGTGTGTGAGATATACAGCAGGCTTAAGGTGTGGAGCTGAAGCATGAGACGATATATTGTGAAAAGAACTATCCAAATAAATGCAAATTGAATTGAAGTGTATATATGAATAGATAGTATCTATCTGATGCTCAGAAGAGGAAGGTTGACTAATACAGATTACAAACTAATACTCAGTTGAAGATGTAGAGCGCCACAAGCAGGTGACTTTGAGTCACGCCCAACCCTGCAGCAAAGCTCATTTATATGCATTCTGTAGGCATACACAATATTACAACTAAGAAATGGACTTGAGATACTTATTTTAGGGGAAATTATTGTATTATGAGAGGAAAGTCACTGAGTAATACAAGAGACATAAAACTACTAATTTATGTATGAAATCCCTTAAGTCAGTGATGATGTTCGCCATGCAGTTGAACAATTACAACGTATCACACAAAACTGAAGATGCTTTAATCATGTAAAAGGTGAATACATGCTTGATTAATTTTGAATGTGTATCATACTTAATCACAGACACAACTAAAGGACTTCATTTATAATGGTCACATAGACCTGCAGTTAGAAATAAATTTTTTATAAGCATAGATCAATCACATATTGGATACAAATATATTACAGTTAACAATCTAAAACCATAACAAAATAAACAGTTTTGTTATTTTAAATATAATAAACATTATTCGAAAAAAGTACTAAAAAATAATAATAGAACTGAAATAAAAATTTATATATTACTAATATATAACAACAAAATCGAAAATTAAAATATTCAATATATTAATAAAAACTATAATGGTACCTTAATGATACTAAAATAACACTGGATACAAAACATATGCTACTGTACAGCGCACAGCATAAATGAGTACACCCCCTCTGAACAAATACAAAAGATTTTCTTTATGATCACTAATACAATTCATGGAAAGATGGCAAAACTAAAATGTATTAAACATATACATAATAAAAAATTAGAAACATATTTCATTAATACCGGTAGCCATAAAATAAGTAAATTAGCCAATTCTGTTTAAATTAAGGATTGCAGAAATGAGTACACCCTAGATTTAATTCAACAAATGTATAATATTCTAGTATGTCCTCCATAATTTTGAATATACTGCTCTGACCCTTCTTGGCACGGAGTGTACAAGTTCATGACAAATTGTCACATCTGTCCTGTTTAACTCCTGGATGATGAGCTCCTGAAATGCCTTGATCTTTAATGGGGAGTGTTGCTCAACTCGTCTCTACAGAATCCCCCACAGGAGCTCAAGAGTGTTAAGATTGAGTGCAATACATGTCCACAGAAGGTTTTTCACCTTGGGCGAATGCATATCCTCATTGTCATGTTGAAAAAATGTCCAACAATGCAGGGAATGAGAAAAGGGTAACATCTTCTGTTTCAAGTTTGTGTATTAAATTACACAGTGGTGTGGGAATTCATGACATCATTGATAAAGCACAACTCCCTCACACCTTCAGCACTCATACATCCCGAAATAAGAGCTTTACTACCACTGAACTTTACTGTGGGAACCAGGCACTTCTCACTGTACTCCTCCTCTAGCAACCCCATAACATTTTGGATGCTGTTAGATACAAAATGATTGATTCGAGTATTGATTCCCAGAATCTATATTTTGTAAATATGGGCTTTGGAAATGGCGAACTGACTTTATTGTGCTTTGGCTACAGTAGGTAGTTCCAGTGAGAACAACAACCATGCATGTCATTTCTGCAGGCTTCATCTTACTCTGTGAGATAAACAGTCACTCTTTTCATAGCTTTTGCTGGCTCTGAGACACTCGCTTGGTATTTCTCCTGCTCTTTGTCTAGCAAATAAATCCCTCATCACTAAATGAAAGCTTAAAATGAAGGCCTGATTATTTCAGGGGCCTTGTCACAAGTCCATTGTTTTTGAATTTCTGTGTTACTTTTGCTATATTTTCACACTTAAAACAATGATTTGGTAATCGTCTTGTAGCACTGTCCTCTTTTGTGCTAAGAAATATGTCTACTGACAGTTCTCTCCCAAGTGGTTTCATTGAGAATGAGAATGATTCAGTGGGCTATATAACACTTTTAATTGCCAAGAAATTACTTCTCTTTAAATGTTTTGGTTCAACATACTTACCTGTTGAACAAACATTGCCTTAAACTTACACCAGAACATTTTTATTTCGTTTTATTTAGTAACTTTTAGGAGGGCGTACTCATTTTTGCTACACACTATTTTATCACCTTGATAAGAAAATCTTATTTTCCTGAATAATTTTGACATGCTTCTTTGGTAATTGATTAAGCAGACTTGCTGGAACATTATATCTGTAAAGAACCCTAACATGTCTTCTAAGTAATAGAGTAATTGTTGACTTTCAGAAGTTTCAGAGGGGGTGTGCTCATTTATGCTGTGCACTGTATATGCACACATCAAACATATAGCTAACGTGGCTAACTGTACAAATGAAATGTATATTTGACAAGACAGTAATGTGCAATAGAACCTATTTTTACTCAGTCAAACAAGCAGGCTGAAGTTCATGGGATCCTTAACAAGCTAAGATTTGTCAATTGTACATACCTAGAGTGCCTCATCTGTACAGGCTGAAAAAAAACACACCATACAAACATTTCATATCCCTTTTTATATTTTGACACCACCTTGGCCAAACAATGGTTTAAACCTGCACGCAATTCGATCAGTCCAGGTAAAATTTTTGCAAAAACTAAAACATCTCTCTGTTTGTTAACAGGTTTGGGATGGTTGATTTGAGCTGGCTTCTATCATGTTTTACTATAGGAAACAGATGTTATATAAAAACTTTCCCTGGCAAATTCTCTACTTCCACACCTCCGACTAGATCATATTTCTTTTACTTTTCTGTCTGTGGAAGCTAATACAGTCGCTCAGTTCAATTTGTACCACTGACTTGGAAGTTGTTTAAGTTGTATTCATAGTATTTTAATTGAATATTCAGTATGCAGAGCCTGGAAGGCAATCTTTGTGGATTGAATGTTTGAGAAGCACTATTTGTTCAGCAGCCTGTGCATCTGGGTTCAACGCTTGACTGTCAGTCGTGTCGACATAGCTGTTTCTGTGGAGCTTCGTAAATGATTGTTTGACAGCTGTTTTCTTTTTTTGTTCCCCTTCCAAACTAAGAAAACTAGCATGTAATTCCTCACACAGGACTAGCTGGAGTGGTTTACAAATAAATCTCCAACCCAGATGGAAAGTCTCTATATGCCAACACATCAGCTGAGCAGAATTCCAGCTCAGATTCACATAGACAGATTCATATAGACATTTCTAGATGATCTGTAACAATTTACAGTACCATTAACATTTATATGAGGGCAATTCTTCAATTAGTGAAATTTTCGGTCTCCTATGATTACTTAAAAAGTTGAAAATGCTTATAAATGTTAGTTATTTATCAGGGGCAGTTGTGGCCTAATGGTTAGAGAGTCAGACCTTTAACCCAAAGGTTGCATGTTTGATTCTCAATATCAGCAGGAAATGACTGAGGTGCCCTTGACAGGGTATTCGCGGGGCATTAAAAAGCATTAAAAGTCATTAAATGGATTTTGTGAAAATTAAGGCCTTAAATGGCGTTAAAAAGTATTAAATTTTATTCCTACAGGCATTCATTTTTTTAGAACGTTTTGAAGGAAAATAATACCAGTTTATATTGAATATAGCCTTCATAATTAATAACTTAGATTTGCTGTCATAAAATATGTACATTGACGTGATACACACACGGAACCAGTTTAGTAATTGCCTCCGGCCGGTGCAAAATTGCCGTAACGCCGTTTTGGACAGCGGCGGGCTGGGACCTGGAGACTGAAGGTTGAATCAGTGTTGCCAACTTTTTGTTGACCCCTTTTGTGACTTTTTTCCAAGAATGCGCCTGCTTTTCTGCTGCAGGCGCACCTCTCTCTGCATCTGCTCTGTTCAGTGGCGAGAGGAGCAGTTCAGGAGAGGATCCTTCAGTTGGGGATGTCAGAGAACAAATAAAATAGATACATTTTACGAGTGCATATAGCCAAAATCACAGCAAATGTCTTTATCTTATTTGTATGGTGATTTTGTCTGACAACGTCTCAATTATAAATCAGGATTTTATCGCTAGTTTAACATGTCAGGGCTCGACACTAATGTTTGTCAATTAATCCAGGATAAGTGGATTTTTTTAAGTGGCAAGTGAAAGAGAATATAACCTGCTCCGCTGGGCAAGGACCAGATTAAAACGTCAATACAAAAAAAAAAAAAAGGTGGCGAGAATGACTGATTTTTAGTACATTTAGTTTAAGTGGCGATCAATAGTTGATAATAATAGGCTGTATAATGTAGTGACGATAACAAGGTTGCCTGTTGAGGCTCGCGCAGCATCTTGAGAAGAAATGGAAACATGAGCGAAGCACACACAAAAATAAGTTTTTATAACTTGATACAGTTAAGCAAAATCACACGACCAAGAATGCTGTTTTCCTAAATAGGCTACCGTCACGATTACAAACGTGACACTGATTTCATACAACTGTTCAGTTAAAAAATAGTTAATATTAAGTCACTTACATTTTAGAAGGAACATTGACTGTTTTTGTTCTATTTTAGCAACAAAAATAGTTTCAAACAAAGATCACACCAGTACCATAGCGCAACACTCAGCCTTATTTTCATTACTGAATGATTAAGCGTTTTGAATGAATCGGTTGAGTCAAAGATTAAATGACCCATTCATAAACAACTGCCTCATTCTTGAATGAATCAGCCATTGGAATGAATCTTTTAAATGAATGACTCACTTATTAAGACGGTTACTTGATGCCACCTACTGGTGGTTTAGTTTAATTTTCTAATTGTTTAATCATTTTCCCCCCAACATTTCTTACAATCCCATAACAGTATTTAATGCAGTTGTAATTTTTTTAATTGTAAATTATTGAATTTGATTGGTAACAGAGCTTAGTGTCTTATTCTAATTAAATTTATTGATCAAATTTAAGAATTTAAAATGAAAGATGAATCATGCATTTTACATGAATCGTACAAGAATCGTACAAGTGAATGAAAAGGCTTAATGTTGAGCCCTATATGTAGTCTTAATGGGCCGCGTTTCAGTCACCATTTCATATTGTCTGACAACAAAAACAGAAACATTTATAGATGAAACCATTTTATTGGGAATTTGGCTGTATTCAAATATATTATGTGAGCAAAAAGGGTAGCACCAGAGAAGCAAACAAATGTAAAGGGCTGACACTTGGCAGAATGCGAATGCAACAATGACATGATGAATATTCTAATTGCCATATGACGTCATCTATCGACATTTACCAACATATACATATATATTTAAAAATTGGCCTTAAAAAGGCATTAAAAAGCATTAAATTAGATTTGATGAAACCTGTAGAAACCCTGCCTTGAGCAAGGGACCTAACCCACAGCAAAATGGCTGCCCACTGCTCTGGGTGTGTGCTTCCACAGTTTGCTATGTGTGTTCACTACTCACTACTCCTAATGTGTGTGCACTAACGTGGATAGGGACAAATTCAGAGTATTCCTTCACATTTCACTTATACTTTATTCATTATAGTAACTGGTAACACTTTGCAATAAGGTTGTATTTGTTAAAATTAGTTAACTACACCGATCAGGCATAACACCATGAGCACTGACAGGTGAAGTGTATAACACTGATTATCTCTTTATCATGGCACCTGTTAGTGGGTGGGATATATTAGGCAGCAAGTGAACATTTTGTCCTCAAAGTTAATGAGTTAGAAGCAGTAAAAATGGGCAAGCGTATGGATTTGAGCAAGTTTTGGCTAGGGCCAACGATGGCTAGACGACTGGGTCAGAGCATCTACAAAACTGCAGCTCTTGTGGGGTGTTCCCGGTCTGCAGTGGTCAGTATCAAACGTAGTCCAAGGAAGGAAATGTGGTGAACCGCCGACAGGTTCATGGGCATCCAAGGCTCATTTATACACGTGAGGAGCGAAGGACAACAGATGAGCTACTGTAGCTTAAATTGCTCAAGAAGTTAATGCTGGTTCTGATAGAAAGGTGTCAGAATACACAGTGCATCACAGTTTGTTGCGTATGGGGCTGCATAGCCGCAGACCAGCCAGGGTGTCCATGCTGACCCCTGTCCACCGCCGAAAGCACCAACAGTGGACACGTGAGCATCAGAACTGGACCACGGAGCAATGGAAGAAGGTGGCCTGGTCTGATGAATCACGTTTTCTTTTACATCACGTGGATGGCCGGGAGCGTGTGCATCACTTACCTGGGGAACACATGGCACAAGGATGCACTATGGGAAGAAGGCAAGCCGGTGGAGGCAGTGTGAGGCTTTGGGCAATGTTCTGCTGGGAAACCTTGGGTCCTGTCATCAATGTGGATGTTACTTTGACACGTACCACCTACCTAAGCATTGTTGCAGACCATGTACACCCTTTCATGGTAATGGCATTCCCTGGTGGATGTGGCCTCTTTCAACTGGATAATGCGCCCTGCTACAAAGCAAAAATGGTTCAGGAATGGTTTGAGGAGCACAATAGTGAGTTTGAGGTGTTGACTTGGCCTCCAAATTCCCCAGATCTCAATCCAGTCGAGCATCTGTGGGATGTGCTGAACAAACAAGTCCGATCCATGAAGGCTCCACCTCACAACTTACAGCAGGATCTGGTGCTAACATCTTGGTCCAGATCCCACAGCACACATTCAGGGGTCTAGTGGAGTCCATACCTCGATGGGTCATGGCTTTTTAGGCAGCAAAAGGGGGACCAACACAATATTAGGAAGGTGGTCATAATGTTATGCCTGAAAGCCCGATGTGATCCATCTCACAGAACTGAGCTGGTGGAGAGGAGACTCGAGGAAGAGGCAGAGAGCTGGAGAGAGTCAGCAGCGAGGGTGGAGCCCAGGAGATATGAGGGACCAGTAGAGCAGGTGAGTCCTGGGTGCTAGACAGAGTCAGCAGTGATAGAGACAAGAGTGTGGGCAGGCAACAGGGTGGGAGTGGGTCATTTTATGGATTCCTTGGATTGAGATCAGGGGCAGGGACAAGGTTGAGAGCTGAGAGGCACCAGTGGAGCAGGTGAATCCAGGGGACTAGACGGAGCCAACGGTGATAATGAGGACGGCAGAGTGGGCAGGAGACAGGATGGGACTGGATCATCTAATGAATTCCATGGAGCAAGTTCAGGGGTGGGGACAAGGGAGGGAGCTGGCTCTGTATTGAGATGGATGAGCCAGTGCTCCTCGACTGGCTATGGAGAGGACTGCCCCCATGGTGCAGATTCTGGGATGGACCTGGTGGTGGGCTCTGGTCTCGGTGCAGAGATGGCTTCCGGCTCTAACTCCAGGACAGACTGTTGGCATGCTCTGGCTCCATGATTGGAGGCAGCATGTGGTCCGTCGCGGGCGTTAGCTCTGTTTCCGTGGTGGGCTTGTGCGTTGAGGTCAGGTCCACGGCGGAAGATCTCTCTTGCCTTCCGGGACACTCCAGGCCCTTAAACTAACAGGGAGTAATTAAGGGCCCTGACAAGTGAATGTAGCTTTAGTAGGTGTCAATTCAGAAACAATACATTTTTAAAACAAAATTAAAGTTAATTATCTGCTACAGTAGCTAATAAAATAGCTAATATTTTTTTCACAACTTTTTTGACCTTAAATGTCTTTATTATCACGCTATTACAATCAGACACAATCTTGAAAATCCAAACTATCAAACGTTGTACCAAATATATCCCTCAAGTCAGTGTGAAAGATATGCTAGCTTACCAATGCAATCACTAGATCCCTACAATGGGAGACTATATGCAAAAGCACACTTATATAATAAAAGCCCTGTATAATCCCCGAGGCTTTCAATACAGATATGTTTAACAGTCATTTTATTCTGCATTTCCTGTGCTTGACCTAAAAGTGTAGAAGTGACATGTTGATGGGCTCATTGTTTGAATGATATCAAGGCCTGAGAATGATTCTACCCAGATGGAGAAATGTCTTACCAAGTTCACGAGCTCCCCGTTTCATGGGGTGCTATGGTAAATTTAGAGTTAAAACATGTTAGTGCACCAAGTAAAGTTTCCATTTTGAGGGAACTGGACTTCAAATCCGGACTTTACTGTATATAGGTATACTGTATATATCTTTCTGATATTGTTCCCACTGCAGCCTTTTCCTTTAAACTTTTGTTGCCATATTTATGGCTATGAGTTATGGCTATGTCAGCTAAACACAAATATATTTGGACAGTGATAGAGGACCATGATACTGAAAATTTGACATTAAATCCTAATGTCAATCTCAAATTTAGCATATTTTATCAATCAAATAGTCCAATAGGGTCTGTGTGTTCTAAATAGATGTTTTGTGTAACATTGGAATCGTGTTTGAGAACTTACATCTGGATAATTTAAGATAGGTTCCCAATATTATAGAAATTCTAGTTTTTAGGTCTGATTTTAGCATTTGCTAAATTGCTAGTAGCAAGGACATAGATTTGGGAGTACTGAGCATTGAAGAGCACATTTAACATTTAAATGTGTTCATTTGGCAGATGCTTTTAATCCACATGATTAACAAATGAGCTGCTACACAAGCAATTTTATCTACTCTTATACAATATGCAAAGTTGTTGGTAGGGACCATGTGATTGGCTTCCAGTAATAGTGGCACCATAACCTTCATCCAGAAGCACTTTTCCAAAAAAGAGCTCCATTACCAGTGGTGGACAGTAACTAAGTATATAAGTATGTTTTATATATATATATAACTTATTTATTTTGTTATTGTACTTAAGTACATTTTATAAGTATCTGTACTTATCTTTAATTTAGTGTTTTTGTTTTGGGAAACTTTTACTTCACTACATTCCAAAGCATAATTTCAAGAGTCGATCAGTGTATGACTGTGACATCAAAGTACCGCGAGAGCGAGTCGAAGGCATACTGAGTAATTTTTGTACTTTTACCCAATTTACTCAAGTACTTGATTTGTGTACTTAATCTACCACAGACCATTACTCATTAAATAATTTGGAACAGTTATCAGTTTGTTTGCTTTTTAAAAGCTTAATCTTAAATGAATGTCATATAAAGATATAGTAGCTTTTAAAAGTTTACTAACTAGCAACATCTCTAACAGACCTATAGAGCAGTAGTTCTCAAACATTTGCTTCAACAGTAAAAACATTTTTTGAAGTTGGACCAAATCTTAAGGTACACTGTTGCATAACTGAAATGAGACAGAAACACTTCATCTCTAAATAAGGTTAACACAATCAGTTCATTCATTGCATGAGTTACCAGTTTGAATGTTTTGATGCTTTTTGTAAACTGTTCTAGTTGTTTTTTTTTATCTGTGTACCATAGTTTGAGAACCACAGCTCTGTATATGCTTATTTTTCAGTTACACAGCTTATAGGCTCCAACAAGACTCTTCTGCGTGTAATTCTCCATGTGCTCCTGGGTAAATCTTGGCCATCTCCGTTTGGATAGGAACAAGCACAGCAGACTCCCGGCTGTACTTATCTCAAGCCCATAGTAGCAATTATCACCTGCCATCATTACCAGGCTGCAGAAGGAATCCCTCAACGCAGATGCCCACAGCTGTGAACAGGTGAGTAAATCTCAGTGGGTGACAAATGCTCGGCATGACAGTTCATTGAGATGCTTGATTCCTCTCCTCTTGTTTATAGTCCTCATTACAGTTTAAAGAATGCTACTAATATATGATTCTAAGGAGCTACAATAAACCTCTGTCAGGTTAGATGCCATATTGAATTTAAAGCTAATGAAAACTAGGCTGTGAGATATAGACTTACAGTCCTTACAATGGCATGCACTGTATAAAGGTTAACTCATAACCTTTAAAACAGAGTTTTTGTCTACTGATATATTTTAGTTTTTTCCCCCCGGTAAGATGCTTCATCAGCTGAATAATTGATATGTTGTTAAACAACAGTACAATCCATTGGACTCACTGTAATTCTATTCCTCACAGCCTCAATATCATTCCTGTCAAAAATTAAATATGGCGCAACCCTGACTTAGATCTATGGAGAAAACTATCCATCAGCAAATCCTTTGCTAGTGACTGAGAGCAGTTGTCTAATTTAATATAATATATATATTTTTTGCAATTAATATATTTGTCTTTCAAAGGATTTTTTGTCATTTTGTCAAAAATAAGTACACTTTAGCATACTTTTAAAAAGAGTACTTATTCAATAAAGTTTAAAAGAATATCTATTAACCTATTATAGCTTAAATTTATATTAAAGGGTTAGTTCACCCAAAAATGGAAATTCTGTCATTAATAACTCACCCTCATGTCGTTCCACACCCGTAAGACCTCCGTTCATCTTCGGAACACAAATTAAGATATTTTAGATTTAGTCCGAGAGCTTTCTGTCCCTCCATTGAAAATGTATGTACGGTGCACTGTCCATGTCCAGAAAGGTTATAAAAACATCATGAAAGTAGTCCATGTGACATCAGTGGGTTAGTTAGAAGTTTTTGAAGCATCTAAAATACATTTTGGTCCAAAAATAACAAAAACTACGACTTTATTCAGCATTGTCTTCTCTTCCGGGTCTGTGTATATCCACAGTGATGCTGCTTCTTCTTCTTTCCTGTTTTACAGCGGTTGGCATCCAGCTTATTGGTGCATTACCGCCCCCTTCTGCTCCGGACAGTGACGCGATTAGGACATCCGCGACATGCACACCTACGCACCATTTAAAAAAATATAGCAATACCAAAATACAAACAATGTAGAATAGCTTGAATACAGTGTGCGTCTCCCTCAGACTGTAAACGAAGCTCGGGCGCACTACATAACACGTCATCCGCGTCCGGAGCAGAAGGGGGCGGTAATGCACCAATAAGCTGGATGCCAAGAAGAAGCAGCGTTACTGTGGATTGAAAGCGGATATACACAAACCCGGAAGAGAAGACAATGCTGAATAAAGTCGTAGTTTTTGTTATTTTTGGACCAAAATGTATTTTCGATGCTTCAAAAACTTCTAACTAACCCACTGATGTCACATGGACTACTTTGATGATGTTTTTATTACCTTTCTGGACATGGACAGTGCACCGTACATACACTTTCAATGGAGGGACAGAAAGCTCTCGGACTAAATCTAAAATATCTTAAACTGTGTTCCGAAGATGAACGGAGGTCTTACGGGTGTGGAACGACATGAGGGTGAGTCATTAATGACATAATTTTCATTTTTGGGTGAACTAACCCTTTAAATGCAATTAGATGAACTTCAACATGCTTTTTGGCCCACTTAAGTAGGACTTAAATACATCTTTAAATTTCATAGTTATTAGCATTTGAAATATAGTACTGCCCAATGTACTGACCAGCATTTATGGTAAACCAAAATATACTTTAATGTGAACTTTTATGTTATGTATTTAAATATATTTGCATTGTGCTAAGATATTCGACTTGTAGTGACAAGTGCACATTCAATACAATTAAGCACACTTCTTTTTCACAAGGGTATCATGCTTTTTACATGTGAAATGGTGTAGTTTCAACATCTACCAGACAAAAAAAAATCATTCAAATAATGGTGTGCCAATCACTAAGAGCAAAAAAAAAAAAAATATATTTTGATTTTGCATGTCCAAAAGTGCTGATTATTTCACAGACATAACTTGGCAAACTTTGGCAAATTCAGTGTTTAGTTCTTTCTGAAAAGTGCTGATTGTATCCACCCAGTACCTTGTAAACATGGCAAAAGGACTGATAAAACACTTCCTCCCCCAAGTTGTGTTGGGCCAGCCAATCAGATTAGAGCTTGCCAGATTGAAAAAGTACATTCCAGATTTTTGGGAATCGGAGGGTCAGTAAACAGGCTCTGGGCGGACTATTAGCATGCTATCTGAGGCTCATATTATATGTGACAAGTACGGCCAGGAAAATGAGCAGATGGTCTGGTAGTTTTGGACTTTTGCAGCAGGTTAACCATATATATTTACTCTTTGGTTAAAGGTGAGCAAAATTGGTTGAAGCTAGAATCATCTACACTGACATATCTGACTAAATGAAAGAGCTCAGCGCTATTGAGAGCATATGTTAGCAAGTGTGTGAGGTTGTTTGTTTGTGTATGAGTGTGAGGCTGGGAGAGAGACACAGAAAGTGAGAGACAGTGAGAAAGGAAGGAGATCTGAAGCAAATTCTTTCCTAACACCCATGCATGATTGTGTAGCCAAAGAGATAAATAACCATTTCATCATCTTTTAAAGACCTTTGAGTTTCATCCACATGTATCATTCTGTGCCAGATGGAGGGCTGAAGCCCTGGACGTATGAACACTGATCTTATTTATCTGCCCTTACTTGACAAGAGGATTTATGCAGCAAGTACCCCAGAGTGCAGCCTGGACGATGGGGCGGGGTGACACATTGGGGCGGAGCGACACGTGTCGCCCCGCCCACTCAAATTTCATTGGTTTGTAATACAGCCAATCTTATTGGTAGACGCTTCAAACGAGCCTGAGCATGCGCGTTCCTTTATGTACGATTTTGTGAATGATNACGTAACCTCGGTTCCCTGAGATACGGAACGAGTACTGCGTTCTTGCCGTGCCACAGGGCTGCGGCTTCAGTGTCGTCGCTTCAGTCGTATGACCTGATGTCCTATGGCGAATCGCCGGCTTATATAGTCACCTGCCCCGCCCATTTCGGCGGGAAGATTCGCGCGCTCTTCGCCTATAGGCTGCGCGGCCGTGCCGCGCCGTCATTGGTTCAACGACTTGTCTATGAGTGAACCAATGACGGTGCAGTTGCACTGCGTTATTGAAAAAGGCTTCAGTAACGGGGAAAAAGGGAGACTTTTCCCCATACGCAGTACTCGTTCCGTATCTCAGGGAACCGAGGTTACGTCAGTAACCGAGTACGTTTCATCCACATGTATCATTCTGTGCCAGATGGAGGGCTGAAGCCCTGGACGTATGAACACTGATCTTATTTATCTGCCCTTACTTGACAAGAGGATTTATGCAGCCTGTTGTGGTTGGCAGTGTTAAACTACATTCATGTTCGGGACATGAACCCCTGGTGAAAAAGATGTACACTTCAACAACAGCATACTTATATATTGAATATGTTTTTAGACACTTATTGCATGTTAATTGCAATTAAATGAAAATGCATTTTAGTTGAAATTTATAATAAATTCAATTAGTTGAAATTTAGAGAGCTTTTTGACCCATAAAAGTAGGACTTAAGTTCATCTTAATATTTAATTTTTATAATTCTGTCTAGTGAAGTATGGTTAAAATGTACTGACAAGCAGTTATGGTAAACCAAAATATACTTTAATGTAATTTCTATTGTAACTTCTATATCATGCATTTGTAATTACACATTTGTAATGATGAAGTTGCAATTTAGAACAATTAAAATATTAACTATAAATGTAATATTGAACTAATCAAGTACTTTTACATGTTAGTTAACACATCAAAATAAGTATAACTCTTTAAAGCGAGACAAAAGATTAAAACAATGACAATAAACTGTCCTTTACAGTAAAACTTTTAATTTGACATAGACTTAAGTTGCTGTAACGACACACCAATACTGAATGTCTTTATAAACCAAGGAGCGGGAGTTTTATTTCATTAAAGGGTTAGTTCACCCAAAAATGAAAATTCTGTCATTAATTATTCACCCTTATGTCGCTCCAAATCTGTCAGACCTTTGTTCATCTTCACAACTTAACTTTAACATGTAAATATGTAGATACAGTTGTGGTCCTTCTTTGTGATTTTTTTTATTTTTATTTTTTGTCCATTTTATTGTCTGTGAGGAGAAAATCATGATTTTTGATTGCTTAGAAAACTAATGCAGGATGAGTTTCAGTGCCAAGTTTAACACTTAGGGTTAAATGTCTTACTCTAAGTAATAGAGCAATATCAGTCATGCTTGCTGTACTATGAATAATAAATCATTTACAATTAAAACAGACTTTCCTGCAGTTTTAAGCACAATACAGTTCATGGCAAAAAATTTTTGCACGCAACTAAAACTAATAAATCTTGCATAGATCTTTTCAAATGGATGTTCCCTATCAGTCTATACAACCCAGTGTATAAAAGCAATCGTCTGGCAAATGAGTAGCGGAGATTGAATGCATTTCCAGCTTCAAAAATACAGAACATGGAGGAAAAACATCACTCAAAATCAGATCAACACAACCTCAGGTGAAGGACGTTTCCCAGAGGAAAAGTCATACTGTTTTATTAGCTGCCTAAAGGAGGCATGTGACTTACAGTACGGTCATGTTTTAGCTGCTTTAATATTCTATTCATCACTTCTAAAGTCACATCTCTGGCATCCACAATTTTCTATAAATCTTGCCTGGATCAACATGAGAGACGTTTACAGCGCATGGGAGCGATTATAAACATATCACTTTGTCTGAACTACACATTAGCACTTCAAGCTCAAGGCACAATTCCCATTTCAGAAAGAGAGCTTGGCTTCTGTGCCTGCGCTTGCTTATATTAAATTGATATTAAAGATGGACAGTTCGACCCTGAAGAGCAAAATAATATTTACCCTAGTTTCCTTATGTTCTTTTCTTTGATGAGCAAAGAACATCGTCTTGGTCATAGCAGTGGCGGTTCACCCGGAGAGGCAAGGGATGCACAGCCTACCCAAATTCTGAAGCGGAAAATGGGAGAAGGAGGATTGAATGTTGATAAAACAGCCAGTTATTCATTTAATTTCATGTCTCGGAATGTAAATTTCTTGTTTGCAATTTCACTATTGTACTAACGGGTCATTGACGAATAAGGTTTTCAAAAGTGTAAAAAAAAAAAAACATAATGGAGATATAAATTTGGTTAGAAGTTTTATTAAGATTTAACAATAAGATTATGTGGTTTTTATAATCAATTAACACTGCTTTTGTCATTTTTTACAAGAAGGACAAAATTTGTCACCAAAAAAGGCATTCGGTTTTACCAAAATTTCGGTTTTACCGAGTGACACTTTTGGTTATTCCGAATGACGATATTTTCGAACAATGCTAACAGGCTGATATCTGGCTAGCTAGCTATCAAAAGGACAATCAAACATTTTATGTTTAGTACAAGTTTTTAAAATATTACAACATTTTCCGTGTTTTACAGCGGTTGTACCGAATGACCGGATGTTTCGGGACATGCGTATGAGCAAGTGAAAACATGAATTTTTCAAATAGTTAAGAGAGAGTTAGTTACTTTGCTTCATGACCATGTGGTCCTTTGCAGGTGTCTGAATGATGTCACATCCTGCCAAATGTCATTGACCACATGACTTGATCCAAAATGGTCCCTATATATTGGTTACTCTGAATGACATCAATGAAATTCATTTTTTGGCACATTCTTTCTCATAACAAAGCAACGACTTCTACAAAATACCATTTTGCACTATGTTGATATATGATGTGTTACGTCCCAGGATGTATATCATTCATTGTTGTTAACTTTGTGAATATATGTGTATGTGACTGTGATGCCCAACAGCCTGCTGGGAAGTGTAGTTTTTCCCTGTTTTCCTCTGTTCCTCCCTGTTCTCTTGCAGGAGCCTAATTGATGCCACCTGTTCCTCGTTAGAGTTGTGGAAGGGAGCTTGCATTTACACAGAGGAAACTGGCTGTTCACCAGAGAGAGCATGGCCTGTCTGCCTTCCCAGACCTTTTATTGAATGCTGTGTTTTATATGCTGTAATGGCAGCTTCTTTAAGAAAACCTGTTGTATATGCTGTAGTGACAGTGTGTAATTGCCCCAATATCATTGCCTGTAGGGAGGTGGGTGCCTTTTGTATTTACTAACCCCTGTTTTTGGTTAGTAAGGTAGTCAGAGGGCTGTTTCATAAAAGACGCTAAGAAAAGCGAGGATTAAACTCCAAAACCTGACTTGAATTAACCTAACAAATGAGCTGGGGCTAAAACGGTTTCATAAAAGGTAATTGAAGTTCACGCAGTCCCGCTTATTCGATCTAGGTTTACCTAGTCAAGATAATTTCGCGTGCACGCTTTTTTTTAAGCAGCCCTAGAGGTCGATCATGGATCAAATCGATCCACCATAGGAAACGGTATACATTTTGTGCTATTTTATGCGTTTGACACATGGTGTTTTCCTCAGTGCATAACTTACTTTTCACAAGTTTATTCTCCATCTGTAAATGTTAGAAAGTCATGCAAATATTTCCATTTTGCTGCTAAACTTCACAGTGAACGAGCGCTGCTGCGCGCATGCGCGCTAAACAGACGGAACGCAATAGAAGCGCAATAATTCTAAAATATACATTTAGCTAAAATATTTGATGTTGGACATTAAATGTGCCTTATGTACAATTTTAAACCTACAAGTAAGTGTATTTTTATGATAGTAACTGTAAATGGACTATTGTAATGGGGTAAATCAATGTACTTTGGGCCAATTACTGAGTTTAGATTCATCTTACCAATTAAAATTTAGTCTGCATATTTATTTTAATTTCTAATTTTGTGATTTTAATTTCTGCTCTAATAATCATAAAGGTACTACAGCTGCCAAACAAAACCAGAGATAAATGTATTCATATATTTAAAACAATCTAATTAAATATTGGGCACCAAACATTTAGCCAGTAAGAAAAGAAAACCTGTAGGTTACACACACACACAAACAAACACACACA
>RJVU01053528.1:780369-814082 GCA_003731715.1 Anabarilius grahami | reverse complement strand
TCTTTTCACACTGAGGACAACTGAGGGACTCAAACACAACTATTAAAAAAGGTTCAAACATTCACTGATGCTCCAGAAGGAAACACGATGCATTAAGAGCCGAGGGGTGAAAACTTTTGAATTCAAATATCAAGGTAAATTGTACTTAATTTTTCTTCCGGGAAACATGCAAGTATCTTCTGTTGCTTCCGAAGGGCAGTACTAAATGAAAAACAATGATATTTCAACAAAATAAGAAAAATTGTGACATCTTCATCCCGTTCAAAAGTTTGCAAGTGAATGTTTGAACCTTTTTTAATAGTTGTGTTTGAGTCCCTCAGTCATCCTCATTGTGAAAAGATGAATCTCAAAATCATTCAGTCACTGCTGGCAAGGGTTCAAATATGCAAAAAATGCTTGAAAACTGAAATTTCTGCAAGACCTGGAGGATTTTTCTTAAGAACAGAGCTCAGTTTAACTGCTCAGAACAAACAAGAGACTCATGAACAACCAATAAAAACAAATGCCTTAAACTTACACCAATTCTTTTTTTTTTTTTTTAGCACTGTTTAATGTGTATATATATATATAGTGGCCCACATATATATATATGTGAACCACTTGCAGAATCTGTGAAAATGTAAATAATTTTAATAAAATAAGAGGGATCATACAAAATGCATGTTATTTTTTATTTAGTACTGTCCTGAGTAAGATATTTATGTTAATAATGTCAAATAATTGTATGTGAGAGAGTCAGCTGTAATATCATTGTGTTCCTATTGGTCAGTTTTAGAGGAGCTCAGCTTAGCCTGACAGTTAGCCTGACCCGGACCAGGCTAGTTTCCCAGCATAAGCTGCCAGAGTAACTGAGTTTGAACTCATTTAAGTTTGTTTTATGAAACAGAATTCGCTGACAACAAGTCTAAGTAAAATAAGCCTGGTTTGTTTTCTAATCTTGTTTTATGAAACAGCCCTCGGGTAAGAGATTTGTTGTTTATTTGATAGGATATTTAGACTCCCTTACTCCCAGGTAGCTTACTCCTTTTGTTTGATATTTTGGCTTTAACCCCCTCCTGAAGCTAGAAGTGTCTTCTCATTATTTATCATTACTTATTTGAGTTATCTCTATTGTTTTGCCTTATTCTTAATTGTTGTAAGAGACTTTACTTTGAATAAAACCTTGAAGAGTTTATCTATGTTTGTGTGAGTGCTGGGAGTGCAGACAGAACCAACTCTCTCATTTTTGACCCTGTTTTTTTGTAGGGATACGTTTTCACAAATGTTTATTTTCTATATGTTACTCTCCCGCCACCTCTAGACAAAGGGGGGACGTAACTAATGTTACAAAATCATGCCAGAATAAAAAAATATACGTTTATTACATTTTAAGATATTTTAGTCACAAATGAAATGGCTGTATTGGCCTTTGGACGGTTAAACCGAATGACCTTATAGCCTGAGACTTTTGCCTCCGCCAGTAAAAAAAAATTTTGCTAATCACCATCGACTTTCAGCAGATGGACTGTTGAGAAAAAATACATCACAGAGGAGGCTAGCCCCTCTTGGTATATTAACCAATCATTGCAGAGATGTAAATTACGTGATAATAGTTTAAATGTACCAACTACCTTAATTATGGTGAGTAGAGATACTGAATATTTGATTGCCAACAAATTTACCAAGATACCATTTGAGCATCAGCTAACTAAACAATAAGGAAGACCCCACGCATAAGTTGGATATAGGCTACAGCAATCACCCAGCAAACATTTGGACATTTAATGACTGTTGAAAAGACGTCCTTCCGACACTTCCCATCATGGTTGAAAAATGGTTCCAAAATGAATTTTGAATGGACGTCTTAGACATCATCTTATTAATTATTATATATTGAAATACACATAGCTAAAAGTCAAAGTAACAATTACACATGCAACCCCAGAGAATTGTAGAGAAATGGTTGTTATAAATTGTCAGTACTTCTTAAATAATGTTTTTGCATGATTTTCATAAAATATAACAGAATTATTTGTGTTTTCCTTGTGTATTACTGACACACAGTATAGACTGTTGTGGCGCTACAACATCATATATGTTTTCTGAAAAAAAAAGAGAAAAGCTAAAAAAAAGAATCATGATGACTTGATTTAGTGTCTTTGTATGGATCTATGTGTGTGAGAGAACTTATGCGTAAACGGCACACAGCTACATGTATCTGCCTGCCCTAAAAACAGGCAAACAGCTTGGCCAAGGAATTATCAAACATTTGGATCCACTCGTGGCTGGATACAGGAGGGGTGCAGTCAGGGATTTGAAGAAAAAATACTTGCATAGTCAAGCTCAGAGCCTGAGGTGTTCTAGCCAGCTGGTTCAACAAGATACAGAGCTGTAAGGATGACAAAAAAGTTTTTTCCCCCTATAGAACATGTAGAGACAGGGGCGATTCTGTTTGGGATGGAACAACTGATAACTGAATAGATGAACGAGCTGTCGACATTGTTTAAGCCAAAACTCTTGTTGAACAGAGTCCAAAGTCTTTTTTAAAGTTCATGTGCAACACCATGGTAATACCAATTATTCCAATTTAATGTGAAGTGTTGTGTTGGTGGATCTACAGTATTTGTGGAAACACACTATTATGAATATTTCTGTTACGATTTAGGTTGCCCCTGCTTCAAACCCACTTGCAGGTTCAGTGTTTTAGTTTCAAGAGGTCCGCTAGGGGTCCCTAATGCTAAACCCTGTCGTTTCTAGTCAAAACTGAAGTATACAGTCCCCCTATAACCACAATCTCAGTGATGTCACACTGACAAGCGTCTTATTGAAGCGTTCTAAATATTCATGTTGTCAGCTGCAGCCCTAAATAGAGCGCTGTGGTGATGATGTATTTTTGTAGTCCAGTCTGTAAGTTTGCATCACCCTGGTACCCTCAACACAAACCGATCAAGGTTCCCTTTCGATACTACACTCGTACTCCGTCGTACGTCTTATACATGAGACAAGACGAATATGGGGAAAACTCCTTTTTCTCTGATTTCTGAAGCCTTTATTCAATCATGCAGTGTAACTGCATGGCCATTGGTTCGTGGAGTTAAAGTAAATGAACCAATGATGGTGTGGCAGAGCTGCGCGAGCCAATGGTGAGCGAGCCCGCCAAAAGGGGCGGGGTATTGGGCTATACAAGCGGCCATCTCACCATGCCAAATCGATTCATTCTCCTTCAGCGACGCAGATATCATCTCTTCGCTTGATCCTACGAGACTTGAAGCCGCCTTCTCTTGCAAGCAGCTACAATTCGCCGCTGATAAGCTCAGCGCTCTGCAGCCGTTTGATCAGATCGCCTCTCTCCCTGCTTGCTGCTCTCAAGCAGCTCTCCGCTCTCTAGAAGCCGCTGCCCACGAGCAGCCTGCAGCCCTCACCTCTCAGATCGCCGCTCTTGTGCAATGCTGATCAACTCGCCGCTTCACAGCAGCCAGATCAGTTCACCGCTCTCAAGCAGCTCTGTTCCCACGCCGCTCTCAAGCAGCCTGGTCAGCGCTTCACTCCCGAGCCACCTGCATCGTTGAGCGTGTGCATTACATTGTATCCTTCTGCAACGCAGTTGGTATAAATATAAGAGCTAATTTTTTTTAATGCAAATGTCACGGGCACAGTGAGTGGATGCGATGTCTGGGAAAGTCCCACACAGAAGCCGCGTGAGAGTCTTGGAATATATATTCACTCTAAAAGAGCGTATTTCTCCAGCATTTGTTGTAATATGGCCAGTCTCTGAGCGTGTCGTTTGCCGTCCAAACCCCCGCGAGCCGCATTCATTTAGGGAGTGTGCTCTCACTACAAGAGTGCTAGAACAAGCTCAATGCTGACAGCGCTCAGCTGAATATGACATGATGCTCTCCCCTGACTCAGGTGAGACTCATGGAATATATTAATTCTGAGAAAGCAGATTTCTCTGGTGTTTGTTATTAAATGCTGAATCAGTGAGCGCTTCGCTTGCTGGCCTCGCAAGCCACATTCACTGACCAAAACAGCCTTGTATGTGTTCCCAATCGCCCCGTTCAATTCCGGGTGGAAAGGCTCGTTCTAGCGCCCAAGTGTATAACCGCTGTGGTAGCAGACAAGATAAAACACAAACATACTCAAAAAAGAGAGCAAAATTCCTCTTCTAACCCATGTGTGCACCACAGTCCCTCACAGTGACTCAGTGCTAGAACCAATCCAGTCCCTTGCCACACGGGCCGAGGCCTGGCAGGCCATCCCCGGTGTGTCAGCTTGGGTGCTGAACAAAGTAAAATGAGGTTATGTACTCCAATTCGCTCAACGGGCCCCATTATTTAACGGCGTGGTCCAAACCTCTGAGCGAGTCAGGTTTCTACAGCAGGTACTTCCTCGTTCCCAAAAAGGATGGCGGCCTCAGACCCATCCTCGATCTCAGACATCTGAACAGGGCCCTGATAAAGCGCTCATTCAGAATGATCACTTTGAAGCAGATCTTCCCGCAAATACGCCGGGAGACTGGTTCTTTACCCTGGATCTGAAAGACACTTATTTTCACATCCAGATAGCCCCCCCATCACAGGCGATTCTTGAGATTTGCCTTCGAAGGGGTGGCATATCAATACATGGTCCTTCTGTTCGGTTATACTGAATTAAACTGGAAAGAAGCCATCATCCGATGTCTGGAGCGTTAATTCCCAGTCCAGAACACAGCCGGACCCAGAGCCTATTCCACGACCTGCGACCACGGAAGGATCGCGTGAGGTCTCCGCAGATGGAGCTACCACCTGCAGCGATGCATCAGCCAGAGCCTGAGGACAAGTGGCCAGCGCGGAAGCTCGCCATGGAAGAGGAGCCCCCCCAGTGAATCTGACCAGGGAGGTGAGCCCACAACATCTGTGCTAGAGGGTATACTGGTGGAGATGGAGACTGAGGACTGGCTGATGGACTTCAGTGCAGATGTATCGTCACCCACCCTATCCCACCCCATTTCTCGACCTTCATCGCTGATTCCAGACAACATTATAAACTAATTGAACTGTGATTCACACGTTGGCCTGGAACTTTCATTGCTGCTTCTAAATAGCACAGAGTCTTGCATTGACTATACTATACATCCTACCCTTCCAAGTCTCCATCTGCCTCCGTCGCTGACCTTCTCAGCCAGTCCCCCAGCCCCACCTCTGCTAGAGGTTTGCTGCCCTTTACCATCTCCGGAATTGCCATGCCGTGATGTCAAGCCTCAGGTCGCGCAAGCTCCATCAGCGCCTGAGCGAGAGGATTTCTGTGGCTCAGCCTCTGATTGCCTCGCTCCATCTCGGCCCGTCGACCTGGCGGCTCCGCCCTGGCTCCTCCCGCCTTCGGCTCCACCAGACGCCCTCGGCCTTTGAACTCAACTGGGTTCCCTCGTCCCAGCGGCTCCCCCTTGGTCAGTTGTCACACCACCTCCTCCACGGACTTGCGGATGTTCCGCTGCACTCCGTTCCTCCAACCCTATGGCTACAGCGGGCTCCTCCTTCCCTTCAGACACGCCTCAGTCTGCGGTCACACCGGCATCGTCTCAGTCCTTGGGTAATCTGGTTCCTCCTCTGACGGTCATTGCCATGACGTTGCCTAGGTCTCCGACGATGTCACTCTGCTCCATCTGCTCTCCATCTGCATCCTGGGTTCTATCGGCTCCACCCCCGTCAGTCGCCCCCCCAGTTGTCGACAGTCCTGTTTACACCTTGGTGCCTCCCTCCCTTTTCTCCACCGTGGGCTGTCGCCACTGCTAGGCTCTGGGTCTGCGCCATTTGCCCATCCACCACTCCTCCGGCACCATCACCATCCGGCACCTCCGGTGATGTACTGTCACACGGTCACAGTCATGTTGTGTTTGTTTTGGTTTCACTCGTCATGTGTTCCTTTGTTCTAAGTTCCCGCCACTCATCAGTCACCATGGAGAGTAACTCATTATCACAGCTGTGCGTCTTTAGTTAATCAACTCTGTGTGTATCAGTTCCTGCTTGTGTTCAGTTCAGTGTCCGGTCTCATATAAGTCAAGTGTGTGTGTTGCTCTACCTGGCTCCTGGATTATTGGATTATTATTACACTCCTAAAGCAATCCCTTGCAAAGCATGCTGGGAACTACAGATCCACTGCCCAGGGCTGCGTTTCTCAAAAGCATCGTGAGCTAAGTTGAACATAGTGACTATTGGTGGCAAAGGCTGGTGACAAAGGCTCTACAATCTACTTAGGCTTACAATGCTAAAAGCAGCCCTGGGCAGTGAATCTGTAGTTCCCAGCATGCTTTGCAAGGGACTGCATTAGAAGAGTAAATTTAGGGATTAAGTGTTATTGTATGTATTTTTCAGTAAAGGGAAAGATGTCTATTAGTTTGTTAATGTTTAATGTTCACTTATGTTGGACATTTAGAGTTGTTTCTGTAACTGAATTTTGTGGTTACTATTGTGCTGAAGAGTAGAGCTTGTGCTTAGGCTGTGGACACTAAATTTTTTGCTCAGTACTGACACCTGTCTTTACTGGTTCATTATATACATTGTGCATAATGATGAACAATACTGCTAATCCAACTACACTGAACAGAATCAGAAATTTTACTTGAGATCAATTGCCTTTAACAAAATTAGATTTTTGTTTGTAATTAGTTTATTCAAAAACTATACTTGGATTTAATAGTAAAAATTAGGTTATTCCAAAAAGAAAAAAAAAAGAAAAGAAAAAAAATGTGACCGTAAAAAATGAAATGGTGTATGCTTTTCATAATAAATCATCTTTTTACTTTGTGTGAATGTAAATTTTGGTCTTTGGGATTTTCTTTGTTTTGTTTTGATTTTGATAAATATCAAATCAATTTACGGATTGAACCAAATCGTACATATAATTTGAGAAAAACTAAAAAATTGGCTTTAACAAATTAGAGTAATTTTTCAAGTTCGTACAAAGTATAATTTTTTTTACACAGCAGCAAATCCAGACAGATATGATTTTTTGGATGCAGGCGGTGCCACGAGTGGTATTACTTCTTGTTTGTTGTGCTACTCGAGACTTAGATTCAGATTCAACATTCAAGAAATAAATCATTCAGACATATTTGGTGAACCAGTTTGAAAGATTTAAAGTAATCGAACTGAATAAAAGATTCATTCGCAAACTGGATAATGTAATGATCGATTCACAAATCTTTTCTTGCTGTTATTTTTTATGTATTTGTTGTGTTTGTATTGGAGTAAAAGTACAGTATAGTGAAGTAAAGTAGTGAGTAGAGTGCAATGCAAAGTATTTCCACGTTGTTACTATACACCTCTGCTTTAGAGTTAATTCGTAACACTTTAGTTTGGAGTCCAATTCTCACTATTAACTAGTTGCTTATTAGCATGCATATTACTAGGATATTGGCTGTTTATTAGTATAAAGCACATATTAATGCCTTATGACCATATTCTACATCCCTTAATACTACCCAGTACCTAAACTGAACAACAACCTTATTAACTATTAATAAGCATTAATTAGGAGTTTGTTGTCATAGTTAACAGTTAGTTAATAGTGAGAATTGGACCATAAACTAAAGTGTAACCAGTTAATTTTATACAAATCCACAGAAACACCCATTGAAGCATGCATAACCATACACTTTTAGAGAGAATTAATTAGCAGTGAAGTTGTAGATTTCATAGCACATGTGAAACATCTGATTTAATATGTGAGCAGTAGTTTCCAAGGCTTTTATAGCTAGTTAAATTCTTGTCTCTGGACCAACATTTCTCAAAAAGAGTGTGCGCGCTCAGACTTTTAAATAACGGTGAATGAAGACTGACAGGAGACAAATGTACCCATGTGCAGATGTGCCTCATCAGAGTAGGATCACCGATATGTCATCTGTCTTTCCTCGTCGTATTGAGCTTTTTCCTATTTGGCCAACGTTTTCCCAACACAGCTGCTTTAAATTCCATTATCTTAATAACTTTTGGGAGTAACAAAATCAAGTGTTTTTAATTCGTTTTGAGGGCTCAGAAAACATCACCAGATGCTGTAATCTAGTCACATTCCTGCTCTGTTGATCTTTGGTCTTTTTTGAGGTACTGGGACAGAAAGATCTTAGGGGAGAAATGACAGCTAGTGACTGTAAAGATATCCATGTCAGCACACCCGGAATGTACGGAAATGATCTTATATGAGTTGCTGTGTCAAATTATTAATGGCCCAGTTATGCTGGAATGTACAGTGCCCTGTCTGGTGTAATACACAGTATGTAGGACACAGCAGAGGAGGGATGATTGCTACATTGGTTACACAGTTAAAAAAAAAGAAGATTTTTTGAAGTTGTAAATCAAACAAAGATTATTGGGTCAACACTTTAGAATACTGTTCTATCATTAATGAATAACTACAAAGGAACAAATGAGGAAGATCATTTGAAGTCATTGTAAGCATTTGAGGTTTTTGTAAGGTTTTGGATAGTAATTCCTTCTGATGGATTTGGTAACACTTGAGTCATTACTAGTGGGTAACCATGATCTTCACTTTAGAATAATTTGTTACTGTTCCAAATAATTAGTAATTCCTTTAGAAGGATGTAGTAACACTTGAGTAATTACAAAAACTTGCTTAAAATGACTTCAGTCATTACTAGGGAGTTATCATGCTTTTCACTTTAAAATACTTTTACAAATAATTAGTAATCCTTGAATCATTACTAGTGGGTAACTATGATCTTCACTCTAGAATTAATTATCCATTATCCATCACTCACATTAATTATGAACCTGTATATAGTAGTCCTTTGGGAGGTATGAAAAAATAGTACTGATTAGCTAATAGTGAACTAACACATTTAACTGAACGCTACTACTTACTACTAACTCATTAATCAGAGTTTCTTGGTAGTTACTAGAATGTTAATATTGTGTTACTCATTTGTTCCTGTGTACTTATTCATTAATGATGGTACAATTTCTGAGTGAATATTGTTTTCTACACCAGTTTGGGACCAGTGCTTGTTCTACAAAATGCTGTCCTGTTGTCATTAGTGTACAGATACACTTTGTTTTTGGTGTCACATTTCATTATTTTTTGAGCAACACTTGAGAATCTCTATTTTGAGGTGAGAAAGTGATTTTTTAAGTTTATGTATAAGGCAATATATGTTCATTATTGTAAATAAACCCAGACAAATTGATCATTGACCCTGGTGCTAAATGGAGGGTCTTGTATCACCCTGAAGGGGTTTATTTTGTGAGGTGACACTTTAGTTCGATGGTCCACTTTAGACTTTCTACTAACTGTAAGTAACTTTGCAACTACATGTCAATTATCAGTCATGAGAGTATTAGTAGACTGTCTGCTTCACATCTGCTTACACTTTATTTTGATGCTCCCCAACAGACATTCTTCTGACTATAAGAAACTACATATCAACTTATTCTACTAACCCTACCAGTCTTCTTATGCTCGACAAATACTCTAATGAGAGTTAGTTTACATGTAGATGCAAAGTTACCATCAAAATAATGTGTAACCTTTTGTGATACTTTATCCCTTATTACACAGCTACTTACTAAAAAAAATATGGATATCAAATATCGATTTAAATTATAACTATTTTATTATGTGAGAAGAAAGAGTGTCCAGAAATACCCTGAAAGATTTTCTTCAGTCTATTTTGCCACTGTCTGACTGTTGTTCTGCTTATTTTAGGATTTTTTTATTTTTTTTACCTTATATGGTAATTTTTCCAAAATACAGTGCCCTCCACAATTATTGGCACCCTTAGTAAATATAAGCAAAGGCAGCTGTGAAAAAAAATCTGCATTTTTTATCCTTTTGATCTTTCATTAAAAAAATGCACAAAATTCTAACCTTTCATCGAAGTAAAACAATTGAAAGTGGGGGGAAACTCACATTATGAAATAAATGTTTTTCTCCAATACATGTTGGCCACAATTATTGGCACCCCTAGAAATTCTTATGAGTAAAATATCTCTGAAGTATATTCCCATTCATATTTACATTTTTTAGCACACCAGGGTAACTAGGATAATGAAATTGTCCAGCCATCACTTCCTGTTCCACAGGAGTATAAACATGAGGAAACACAAAGGCCAAATTCCCTTAATCATTCATCACAATGAGAAAAACCAAAGATATAGTTCTGATGTGCAGCAAAAGATTGTTGAGCTTTACAAAATAGAAAATGGCTATAAGAAAAAAGCTAATGCATTGAAAATCCCCATTTCCACCATCAGGGCAATAATTAAGACGTTCCAATCAACTAAAGATCTGCCTGGAAGAGGACGTGTGTCTAAATCGCCCTAATGCGCGGTGAGGAGGAAAGTTTGAGTGGCCAAAGATTCTCCAAGGATCACAGCTGGAGAATTGTAGAGATTCGTTGAGTCTTGAGTCTCAGAAAGCCTAAAAAAAATTATCAAACAGAACCTACATCCCCACAAGTTGTTCCGGAGGGTTTAATGAAAAATACTCTGCTCTCATCCAGAAACAATCTCCAGCATATTTAGTTGTCAGACAAGACTAGAACTTCAAACGGGACCGGCTTCTATGGTCAGATGAAACTAAAAAAAAAGTTTTTTGGCACCAAACCCACCAGATGGGTTTGGTGCACACATGGATAAAAAGTACCCCATGCCCACGGTTAAATATCCTGCTGGATCTTTAATGTCGTGGGCCTATTTTTCTGCTGGAGGTCCTGGACATCTTGTTCAGATACATGGTATCTTGGATTCTATCAAATACCAACAGATAAAAATCAAAACCTGACCTTCTGCTAGAAATCTAATAATGGGCCGTGGGTGGATCTTCCATCAGGACAATGATCCAAAACAAACATCAAAACCACCACAAAAATGTGTAACTGAGCACAAAATGAAGCTTCTGCCATGGCCATCCCAGTCTCCTGACCTGAACCCTAAAGAAAATTAGTGGGGTTAAATGAAGTGAAGAAGCACCAGCATGGAGCTGGGAATCTGAAGGATCTGGAGAGATCCTGTATGAAGGAATGGTCTCTGATCTCTTGTCAGGTGTTCTCCAAACTCATCAGGCAGTATAGGTAAAGGCTCAGAGCTGTTTTCTTGGCAAAAGGAGGTTGCAAAAGGTTTTGAATAAAAGGGTGCCAATAATTGTGGCCAACGTGTTTTGGAGAAAAACATTTATTTCATAATGTGATTTTCCCCCCACTTTCAATTCTTTTCCTTCAATGAACGGTTATAATTTTGTGAATTTTTTGAAAGAAAGATCAAAAGGATAAACAATGCAGATTTATTTTCACAGCCGCCTTTGCTCATAATTACTAAGGGTGCCAATAATTGTGGAGGCCACTGTATTTGACCTCTAAGTGATGTGACTGACCAATCACAATCCAATATTTTAGAGAGTCCTGTTATAGTTTTGATAAGTGTTGATTTTATTTTATTACAGTGCCTTGATATTTAGCCCCCAACCCTTTTGCATTAACGATTATTGCACTCTGAGATTTTGGAAATTAGATTTTTCTTTCTCTCTGCAACAGTGCACCCAAAAAGAAAATAAACCTTTAAAAACAGAAAATCAAGAACTGAAATGTCAGCCGTTAATAATTATGCATCCCATTTTTCATTTTCTTTTTACAGTCACAACGTGATGAAGCAACATTAATTTCTCATTGAAAAAGTTGCTGGAGCTGATGCAGGTTAGTGGAGCAGCAGTGGGCAGCAATTTTGAGTTCTTATCACAGATGTTTGATGAGGTCAGAACTCTGACTGAGTGTCTCTAGGGTGTCATTTTTCTTCATTTAAACCACTCCAGTGTTGCTTTTGCGATGTGCTTTGAGTCACTTTCCTGGTGAAACACAAACTTCCTTTTTTTAATTTTGGCTGAGGAGAGCAGGTTTTCAGCCAGTATCTTAATGTATTGTGTAGCATTCATCTTCCCATCATCACTCTTGACCAGACTGCCAGTCCATGGTGCTGAAAAACACCCTCACAACATGCTGCACCCAGTACCGGATGCCTGGTGTTACATGGATCGGGGACTACGTTCGGGTCCATATTTTTCAGCTTAAACTGCACTGAGCTCTAAGGTATATTGATTGCCTTTGACATTTCCCTGTATATTAGTCATTAGTCACATGATATGTACAGCTCAAAAATGTCTATGCCCATTTGCCAAGTTGAGCAATTGCCACTGAGATGAATGGGAATGCTTATGAAATTACACACAGCTGCATTTTACATCACTTTATGTGATTGAACAATGCATAATAACCACAGCAAACCATTCATTTACATCTATTCTGCGGGTATTTTAGTAAACACTTTTATCCAAAATGACTAACAAACAAGGAATTCATTAAGGGCACATTAACGTGAATTTTATTGTACTGAGGCACTTCTCAAGTTCAATATAGAACATAAATGGCTTACTTAGATTTTTAAACTTCACAACACAACGGAAACTAGTCACAACACAACGAAATCGAGCCACAACACAACGAAATCGAGCCACAACACAACGAAATCGAGCCACAATGCAATGGAATCAAGCCACAACACAACAAAAACAAGCCACAACACACCGGAAACTAGTCACAACACAACGAAATCGAGCCACAACACAACGAAATCGAGCCACAACGCAACGGAATAAAGCCACAACACAACGAAATAGAGCCACAACGCAACGGAATAAAGCCACAACACAACGAAATAAAGCCACAACACAGCGAAATAAAGCCACAACACAACGAAATCGAGTCACAACACAACGGAATAAAGCCACAACACAAAGGAAACTACTCACAACACAACGAAATCAAGCCACAACAGACTGGTTGAGTTGCATTAATAGTGTATTGTCACCATGTCCAGGAGATGCTGTTTTTTCCACCCCAAATCTAAACCCCCTTTTTTCCCTGCCTTCTAAGGCAGAGCTGTAAAATAAAGAATAAACACTGTGAAATATCCTGCACAAGTCATGTTTGCGAAGGTGGTTCGAGTTGATTAGCTCGTTCTTCTTGACTGTCATTATCGGACTCGTACGGTGGCCCAGTAGTGCACAACACAACGAAATTAAAAAAGCAAACATAAGTTCACAACACAACGAAAGAAAGCCACAACTCAACGGAAATGCTCCCGACCACTAGGGGGCTCTCAGAGCTCGGTAAAGTTAGTTTTCCTTGCCAATGTTCTATAGAGTCGGTAGTGATATCAATACCACGATTAGTTTTAACAGTATGTAACCACCGTATATCGACATGAAATATTAATTCAAAATCACCTACGTGCACGATAGCTTCATATTTATACCTGTGAATGATTTGACGCGCTACCACAGCGCATGATGAAGGGAACGTCTGCCAATTCCACCAAGTGGATAAAACGTATAATTTGTATTCATTCAAATTACTTTTAACATTTAAAAACAGACATATTCAAATACCAAAGCTTGTCAGTCTTACCAACAGGAACTAACAAGCTTTGGAATTTGAACGTCTGTTTTAAACAAAGTCATTGTAATGAATACAAATTATACGTTTTAACCACTTGGTAGAATTGGTGGATGTTCCCTTCATCATGCGCTGTGGTATAGTATAAATATGAAGCTATTGTGCACGTAGTTGATTTTTAATTAATATTTATATGATATACATATGATATACAATGTTTACATACTTAAAACTAATCATGGTATTGATATCTTTGTAAGACTGTCGACTCTATAGAACATTGGCAAGGAATACTAATATTACCGAGCTCTGAGAGCCCCCTAGTGGTCGGGAGAATTTCCGTTGTGTTGTGGCTTTATTTCGTTGTGTTGTGAACTTATGTTTGCTTTTTTAATTTCGTTGTGTTGTGCACTACTGGGCCACCGTACGAGTCCGATAATGACAGTCAAGAAGAACGAGCTAATCAACTCGAACCACCTTCGCAAACATGACTTGTGCAGGATATTTCACAGTGGTTATTCTTTATTTTACAGCTCTGCCTTAGAAGGCAGGGAAAAAAGGGGGTTTAGATTTGGGGTGGAAAAAACAGCATCTCCTGGACATGGTGACAATACACTATTATTGCAACTCAACCAGTCTCTTTATTTTGCATATGTCTTGGGTGGGAATTATTTAAATGAGGAATATTGTGACGTGTTTATTCCCAGAAGAAAACTCAAGGCTACAATGGAGGCATTTCAGAAAGTTCAGAAACGGTGTTAGTGAAGAGAAGGTGGGTGACTAATAAAAGGAATAATTCCTTCCTTTTGTCTCATAGTGTTTGTGGTTGCAATATTTCCCACATGCAGTGAAAGACGGTCATATATTGTTCTTTTTCAAACTCTCCCTTTTGTTTGTCTACTAGTCACACAGACACATCAATCACAACCATCACAGTCATGATGCAGCATTTGTCCTGAGAAATGCCCTTTCCCCCTCTCTCTACCCATTAATATTAAAATAAATATATTTGTCAAATAAAGAATCAAAATGCCCTTAAAATGTCACAGCCATTTGAAAGAATGGTTCACTGAGAAATGAAAGATTTGCCATTATCTACTCACCCTCAGTTTCTTCCGTGGGACACAAAAGGAAATCTTAAAATATATCTATTATCTACAAGTTTTTAGTGACCACGTCTGATGTGTGCTAACTTAACCATTGCAAAACCAGAGATTGATTCATTGTTGTCTTGCTGCAGGACTCAGGACTCTCTGCTGAGCTTTCACGCTTCACAGAATTATACCTTGAAAATCTCATGTAGAATTGTATCATATGACGCAGAATTCATAGCTCCATCAATGCCATCAAGAGCTGGACCTTTTCAGTATCTCCTTTTTTAATTTGTTTGTTTTTCACTTTAGAAGTTTTATTACTGAGTGGTTCTTTTAGGAAGCTTATGGTTTGCTGGGATAGTTTGTGTTAAATGAAGGAGGTTTTACAGAAGCCATATATGGATTTATTTGCCATTAGTTTTGGAGAAAAATGTGGATGTTTGGCTGTTCTTGTTAAACAAACTCAGGGATGCCGCTGAGTGTGTTTATGTGTGTGATTTTGCAGCTGCACTTGCACTTATCTGTATATATAGAAGTGACACATGCAGGGCTCAGAGTCGTAATCCAGAATATCCCGTAATGCGTTTTTCATAATCTATATGTTGCATATTCTGAGATTTCCACAATTATAACTATGTTTTTACATTTGGAAACACATCAACTCACCCATTCCAGCTTTAATTAACTTTTTGTTTTCCAGGTTATTCTGAAATTCTAAATTCTAAATCTGCCTTTAAACATCTAGTTTAAAATACATGGACCAAGTTGTCAGAACATTTGTTTTCATGTATTTGGAACCTTTTACACAATTTTCAACAAACATTTTGATTTAATGACTGTACAAATGAGTTAATCATCAAATAAAAAGTGATGACATTTTATTCACACCTTAAATATTCATGTACACATATAAAATATTATTTTTCATTTTTATTTTTGGACTACGCATGACATTAAGTCTTTTATGTAGTTGTATCATGTGTTGAATGTGACACAAGTTGCATGTGAGGTATTTTAGCATGTCATTTGTAAATCAGATCAGAAGCTAAAGCCACATTCAAGTGTTCAAGTATTGAAGGAGACCCATCTGGAATTCTATGCATTCATACTGTTTCCCAGCGTTTCTGATACCAGAGCGCTGCCACGACTATCTCATATAATCTTGAGGTCATCTCAAACAGACAAAACATTCCCTGAGCTTCACACACACTGCACTCACAGGCATTTCACACTGCGATAAACAAACTTCACTTGGAGGCAAAGCTTTGACGTCAACTGTTGTATCAATCCTCTGCTTCTTAGTGACACACGCGGACCTTTGATAAAAAGAGGAAAACAAAACTATCACTGGGATTTTATCATGAAAAGGCTGCTGGAGGTTACTATAGAGACATGGCATACCTTGCTGGGTAAGCTTCATTAGAGATAAGCACAAGGAGAAAAGTAGCCCGTGTAAATGTATCACACACATTAATAGCCTTTGCTTGATAATGATCCTTTTAGCACCATAGTAACAGCCTGGGCTGAATAGATGGCTCATGTAAACTGCATCTTTATTTTTCTCACCTCTTTTATATTTTAGATAAAGATGAACATGTACACGAATCCAGCTCTCACTGCAGGTGATGTGATCCGTATCATGCGAAAATACATTTGAACACAGGAAAAGGTCAAAGTCATCACTGGGCCAATGGCTGATTTATGGACAAACCATATTAACCACAGTCCACTGGACTAGTAAACAAAGATGCCAGTTCATTCAAGTTGATTGTCCATTGAAAACATTAAGAAACTGTGTGTCTTATGCAAATCTGACAAAGTAATAATCAAAATATGAGAATGAAATTTTTTAATATTACTTGTTCTTTTAGCAATGGCGGCTTGGGTTGGGAGACAGAATGATTGTGTGATATTGCTTTTGCACAACACTTCAATACATTATTTTGTTTTTGGTCCTACAAAGACAATAGTTCTGAACAAAGCCTCAGCTGAACTGTTGTGCGTCACAGTAGTGGTGTTTCTTTCCTGATTGAATCTGCTTTTTTCAGATCAGTTGAGTGAATGAGTCAGTGACTTACTCATAAATCACATATTTCTTTCCTAAATGAATCAGTGTTTTTGAACAAATCAGACTGCTACGTATGCTTTCGAATCACTCTCACGGTACTTTGATGTCATACACCGGTCATCTAAACAGTGCTACTTGAAGTTGAACACACCTAATGATTCAATGACTCACTCATAATGTAACTTGATTTGTTCATAAATATATCAGAGTTTTTGCTAAATGAATCTGTGTTTTTGAACAAATAAGTTGAGTGTATGATTCAGTCACTTACTCGTAAAGTCACTTGTTTGGTTCTTAAATGAATCAGTGTTTTTGGAACAAATCATTTAAGAAAATGATTAAATGACTTACTCATAAGGTCTCTTGTTACATTCCAAAATGAATCAGTGGTTTTGAACAAATCAGTTGAGTGATAGATTCAATGACTTACTCTTAAAGTCACTTGTTTTATTCCTAAATGAATCAGTGTTTTTGAACAAATCAATTGACTGAATGATTCAATGCTTCACTCATAAATGGTGTGTTCAAGTTGAAGCGACACTGTGCAGGCGTATGACATCAAAGTACCTCAAGAGTATTTCCAAAGCATACAGAGCCGTTTGCTCTCTAATCGCTCTCATGGTGCTTTGATGTCATACACCAGTCTGTCTGCACAGCGCCAATTCAAGACAAAAACACCTAATGTCACTTGTTTAGTTTCTAAATGAATCAGTGTTTTGGAACAAATCAGTTGAGTGAATGATTCACTGAGTCACTAATAAAGTCACTTGTTTCCTTCCTAAATGAATAAGTGCTTTTGAACAAAACAGTTGAGTGAATGATTCACTGACTCACTTATAAGTCACTTGTTTTGTTCCTAAATGAATCAGTGTTTTGGAAAAAATAAATTGAGGCAATGATTCAATGACTTACTCATAAAGTCTCTTTTTTCATTCTTAAATGAATCAGTGCTTTTGAACAAATCAGTTGAGTGATTGATTTTTACTCATAAAGTCTCTTGGGTAACACTTTATTTTAGGGTCTTTTACTAGTTGCTTATTAGCATGCATATTACTAGAATATTGGCTATTTATTATTACTTATTAAGCACATATTAATGCCTTATTCTGCATGACCATATTCTACATTCTTAATCCTACCCAATACCTAAACTTAACAACTACCTTACTAACTATTAATAAGCAGTAAATTAGGAGTTTATTGAGGGAGAAGTCGTAGATAATAGTTTATATGTGTTCCCTAAATTAAAGTGTTACCGAACAAAACAGTTGAGTGAATGATTCACTGACTCACTCATAAAGTCCCTAGTTTCATTCCTAAATAAATCAGTGTTTTTGAACAAATAAGTTGAATGAATGAGTCAATGACTGAGTCATAAAGACAGTCACTGGCATAACAATGTAACTGCAGAAAGAGTCAATGAGACTGCCCTCTGGTGACGTATGCAGAACCTGTCCAATCATTTAGTCCTTTTGAGTGCCACGCCCACATTTCAACATCCAATCAACAATAAATAGAAATGAGTAATTGATTATGTTGGATTTGGAGATTTGGTTGGCATGGGGTAAAGGAATTATTTTCTGTGGTATTATCTTTACATAGCCATGCATACATGTTTATGACAGTTTTTAGGGCATCATTTAATAAGAGATCCCATCTAAAGGGGACAGAGGCTGATTAATAAGTAGTAATAATAATAAATAATAATAATAAATATATTGGTTGATGAAATAGCAGATACAGACAGCAGAATTTTCTTTTTATTTATTTTCGTCTGCTTCCTGGTGAGAAACACTACTATCCTTCACATAACACCTAAAATACAATGTTGGCACTCTGAACAGGATGCTTCATTGGTGATGTAATGAAAGAAAAAGACACAAAAGACTGTTGTCATATAAACAACAGTCTCCCTCCTTTAACTTATTCCTGAGCTGAGAAAAGAACAAACACAAGTCCCTTTCACAAGCATCCAGAGACATCCAAATGGTGTGTTGCCATGTGTGATTCAGCAGCCTTAATGTCCAACTTTAACCCTTATGAAGTCAAATATGCAACAAACACATGCCGACTAGATCTAGACAGTTGATAAGGACAGTTTATTGAGTTTACTGAGTGCATATTGCTTCAGTTTAGATTGATCCGATTCCCAGGTTTTTGCTCATTGCTCTTCCTGTATATTTATTTCTCTGTCAGAGGATGAAGTGGCACTAGATGTGCTTTCCAAGCTTGAGGAGCTTCCAGGAAAGAATATTCTTTTCAGTTCACTAAGCGGATCTAATTCTATATTATGTAATGATGCTGCTAGACCTTTTTAATTCTATTGAGGGCATAAAACATATCCAAGACACATCTTAAGAACCTGTCTAAGAAGTGTGCTCATATGCTTTTTTTAGTATTCCAGCATTAGCTATTTCCTATTGCTTTTCCTCTGGGCTACTATTAGTTTTCATCAATTGAACAACTTTTTATCTATGCTGAAAACTCAACAAACTTTGCATGCATGGAGAGTCTGAGGCAAATTTGCTTCAAATACTCAAGATCTGACATGAATCGACATGTAAAATTTTGATAAATCTCCTAGTTATCCTCTCTGAGCTTTTCATATCATGTTTGTAAACGGCTTTCGTAAATTTGCAACATAAATTTAATAATTAGATTTGTTGAGTTTTCCTGGATCTAGAAATTATTAAATAAATATGTGTGTTATTTTTTTCACATGGCTGTTTTTTTTTTTTTTTTAAGAAATCAAACTTTTCAAACAATTCTTCTGCACAATATAATGATGTTTTACTCTTGTGCTGCTACACAATTTTAATAAATAGCTTTTTGCCTTTTGACGCTCGTGGGTGCAGTGTAGATGGTATTTGTCATTAATAAAAGTATTGTGGGTTTTTTTTTCATTCATGTTTTGTCCACATCCATGTTGTATAGTGATTTTTTTCTAGAAGTAGTCAGCAAGAAATATGAAAAAAGTTTTGACAAGTGTAAGTGTTAAGATGTAATATAAATTAGTCAGCTACATTAAATACTCAAGACCTAGCAGTTACAAAAGAGTAACTGATAAACTCTTCAGTGGTGAGACATCAAAGAAATGAAGCAAAACCTTGAACTGCGGATTGATTTTTTTCCCATTATGAACACAGAAGCCAGTCTGTTTCATCTGTATCTTTACAGAGCCATCTCATAACCTTGAATTCTGTAATTGCTGCTTCTATATTTGCCATTTCATGGTTGATGAAGGCAGGATGTGGTACTATTAGGCAAGGAGGTATATGACGTGTCTGTGCTAGTGGTTTAGTCTTGATCAATGTTGGCCCTGCTAAAAAAAAAATTGTTTAAACCTAAGCTGGTTATCTGCAAATATTTGTCAGATTGGTCTGTTTTGAAGGTTTCAGGCTGTTTTGGGAAGTTTTAAACCAATATAAACCAACATAAACCTACCTAGACTGGTTTTAGATTATTTTTTTATTTTTTTTACAGTGGATTTGTGCTAATTGTTATTAAGTCCATTACATCACTATGTTTTATTTTATGTGTTATAGTTAAATATTACAAAATTATTACTTTTTGCCATTTTTGTCTGTATTTGATAAAAGGTCCAAGTTTACTGTTACTCAAAACCTAATGGGGTCATCACTAATGTCATGCTATTGGGATGTGACATTGTAAATGTCACTGTAAAGAAAGTCTGAATGAAGCAGTTCAGGCTGAATTTATTGCTAAAAAATTATCCTTTCAGGGTCAAAGGGTTTAGAACCAGTGTTATTTCACTGAAATACCTACTATTATAATTTTTTTTAAAATATTTCGAATTAATTTTTATTTTTGTATTTTCCATTTTTATTTACATTTTAGTTACAGTTTTAGTAAAAAAAAATTAAAATATGGCTTTATTATTATTCATTTTAATTATGAATACAATTTTATTAATAGTATTGTTTCAGTTTTAGTTATTTTAGTACATCAAGCTAAACTAAATGAAAAGGAAAAATCTTGCTTTAGCAACTAGCTGAAATAATAAAAAAAAAAGTTATTTGGTGACACTTTACAATAAGGTTCCATTTTTTTACTTTAGTTAATGCATTAACTAACATTAACTAACAATAGGCGATACATTTGTTACATTATTGATCTTTGTAAACAATAGTTAATACAAATGCAAGTGTTAATTTTTAGTTCAGGTCCTTTAAATAATATTTACAGATACAATTTTTGAATTAAATAATATATTCGTAAATGGTGACATTAACATGAACTAAGAACTGCTTTAGAAGTATTTTTAATTGTTAGTTCATGTTTACTAATGTCTTTAACTAAAGTTAAATAATAAAACCTTATTGTAAAGCATAATGTTTTTTATATTTTATTTTATACTTTATTCTATTTCAAGTAATAAAAATGTTTTATTTTATGGTTTAAGTTTTAACTATAATAACGCTGTTTAAAACACACATCCACAGAAAAATGACCAACCACCATAAAACCTGTCACAAAAATATTCTTTTGGCACATCTCTTAAGTTTTGCAAAAACATTTCTTACTGTGTTTGGATGTTATGTGTGAAGATGCTTATCTGATTGGCCATGCAATATTAGTGACAAGAAGTTTCTGGCCTCAGTTCAGATAGAGAACGTTCTGTGGTGCTCTGCTTTCATGAAGGCTGAGTCGGACAACACCGATGTCCCTCTGATAAGATATTAAACTAGAAGCTATAATAGTAGGATCTTCTCCAAAATCTGGCAGAAAGGGTTGTAACTTAAAGGATTAGTTCACTTTCAAATGAAAATTACCCCAAGCTTTACTCACCCTGAAGCCATCCTAGGTGTATATGACTTTCTTCTTTCTGATGAACACAGTCGGAGAAATATTAATAAATATCCTGACGCATCTGAGTTTTATAACCAGCAGCCATATCTCCCTGTAGCCCAAGACTGGTTGCCCACTGAAGCTAAGCAGGGCTGAGCCTGGTTAGTACCTGGATGGGAGACCTCCTGGGAAAACCAGGTAGCTGCTGGAAGAGGTGTTAGTGAGGCCAGCAGGGGGTGCTCACCCTGTGGTCTGTGTGGGTCCTAACACCCCAGTATAGTGACGGGGACACTGTACAGTAACAAGCACCGTCCTTCGGATGAGACGTTAAACCGAGGTCCTGACTCTCTGTGGTCATTAAAAATCCCATGGCACTTCTCGTAAAGAGTAGGGGTGTAACCCCGGTGTCCTGGCCAAATTCCCTCCATAGGCCCTTACCAATCACGGCCTCCTAATAATCCCCATCCATTTAAATTGGCTCTTTCACTCTCTCTCCTCTCCACCTACAGCTGGTGTGTGGTGAGCGCACTGGCGCCGTTGTACTGTGGCTGCCGTCGCATCATCCAAGTGGATGCTGCACACTGGTGGTGGATGAGGAGAGACCCCTGATATGATTGTAAAGCGCTTTGGGTGTACAGTTGTACATAGGAAAGCGCTATATAAATGCCTCATTCATTCATTCATTCATTCATTCATTATAATGGCAATGAATGGGACCAACGAGTATGAGCTGAAGCAAGTGCTTCCATCCACATCCATCCATCATAAACGTACTTCACACGGATTAATAAAGGCCTTCTGAAGCAATGCATTTGTCTACGAAAAATATCCATATTTAACAAGTTATAAAGTACAATATCTAGCTCTTGCAGTTCAAAACGCTTACGCTACGTCCTACGCCTTCCCTATTCAACTTATGAAAAAGCTTAACTGACGCAACACCAGTTCCATTTTTTTCCGTAAGTTGAATATGGAAGCTAGATATTTTACTTCATACCTTGTTAAATTTTTCATTTGAAAGTGAACTAATCCTTTAACTAAAAAAAAAAAAAAAACTAATGAAAAGAGATTTCATTCTTATGCACATGCACATTTATCTGTGTGTATTTCAGTTTGATTTATCTGGGTTCAACAGACTTTTTATGCATTTTATTTAGCTACTTGAAAATATCTGATAAAATTTCTTGCCACAGATGAAGGGAAACCCAGCGGTTCAGACATGCTGAAGTGGTTCTCTGAGACAACATTCCTTTGAACCAATAAATGTCACACTCACATCTGCTCCTTTGTAATATGTTGTTCACACTTTCTGTGCCCAGAATCACTGCATCCCTCCCCCCTTTTTTGATACTATAAATGCCAGTATTTTAGTAGCAGTTGGTTAGTAGCAGTTAGTTCATAGTTCATTGTGACCATAGCTGTCAAGCTCCAAAAATGACTAAAACCCAAAAGCAATATAATCTAGCCTGGATGCCAGCCGAACTTAGCCCTGCCCACAACATTTTTAGGTCGGGGAAGTTCGGTCTGGACTCGATCCGTAGAGGAGTAATTATGCCCGAACAGAAACTGTTCGGACCAATCACATTGTCAGGGCGATGATTGACAGATTATCACCAGAAACATAATAAGCCACGTCATCAAAGAGCGCTTGGGTTGAATTAGTTTACAACAATGATGGCTGTTGTTGAAGAACTGAGATGTGTAGATTCCGCCATCGCGTCCGTTATAGAAGATATAGACAGCGCATTAATTTTAAAAGATTTTAAAATTCTTTTTACAACACCGGCAAAGATTGTTTACGCTCATCTTCTACTAGTTCCAGCATGTGTGCAGTTGAGTTCTGTTGACTGTAGCTCTGATTGGTTGTAGGTCTATCCAATTGAGGTCTTTCCTGGATCGGTTGAAATACGCCCCCATAATCAAAGCCCAATGGAGCAGTATCAGACTCATATTCTGACTAGAATTGAGTATGACCACGTCAGGCTAAATATAATCTTTAATCTCCTTAAACTTTGCTTGAAACATACATCATCTTGTGATGCACCTGGACACATCGTCAGTGATGTTACCTGGGGTCTCGGTGTTTCGGATCTTCCAACAATCATACACCCTTACCCAGGGGACCCAGCCGAGGTTGATCAAGCCCCCTGGCTTGTTTCAAAGTTGCACGGCTCTCCTCTCCTGATCCACAGCCACTTTGACACAACTTCTGCTGCCTCGGTGGCCAACTTCATGGCCCTTCGCTGACTGGCCCCTGAGATGCCCAACATATCGCAAGCCCTGCAGAGGGACTGGCTCGCACCTCATCCGCCACATGTTGCCTTAGTCAGGCAGACAGAGAGAATCTCAGAATTAGAGACACGCATCCAAACTTTAATCGAGGATAGTAAGAATGCAGGGGCTTCAGATACTGTTTTGGATGCGACTAGCTTAGTGAACTCTGTACATTGTTCGGTTCCGGCTGTAGAGCCCGCGCAGCAGGGCACTTGGCTAACGGTGAGGCGGCCTAGCCGCGGAAAACACCACTCTTCCATTCCAATAAGAACATCAAACAGGTTCTCCCCACTCAGTGACGCACCCACTGAGAATCCTGTTGAAAGTGCCCTAGTTATTGGCGATTCTATTACACAGAACGTGAAAATAGAGACACCAGCCACCATAGTCACATGTTTGCCGGGAGCCAGAGCACCTGACATCAAAGCAAATTTAAAAGTGCTGGCTAATGCTAATCGCAAATACTCTAAAATTAAATTTGACCCAAACTCAAACAGGTGACATCAGGTGGCAAACAGGTATTAAAATGGAGAAAAAAACCTTGGGAGAAACCAGGCTTAGTCAGGGGGCCAGTTCTCCTCTGGCGAACAGTGTTTTGTTACGATTCAGGTTGCTATCATAAGTCCGATAGGATCGCATCATTCAAAGTATTTATTCCAGTTCCATCCAGTTGAGGATCGTATTCATCACACCGGTATGGACGGTTTGTTGAGGAGCTGTGCCACTGGCTGTCGTGTCGAGGAGGCCTTCACAGTGGATGATCTAGTTGACTCAATCTTTGCTGATACTTCAGTGCTGCGTTGTGGTCGTGTCAAGGCGCAGGTCCTCGATCTCACCTGGATAAGGCCCGGATCAGGTTGACTTCGGTAAACCTCGGGATAAACAGAAAGACTAATATTAGCGTAGATGCCATTCTTCTTCTGATGTTACGAGTGCATCTGGTGTTATAGGAAGTGTTCCCGGTTCCGGCTGACCTAATTTATGCAGCCTAATAATCCTTTAAAGGATTTGAAAATATAAATTGATAATGTGTTATGTGTATGCCAGGTTAAAGAGATGTGTTTTTAGTCTAGATTTAAACTGACAGAGTGTTTCTGCTTCCCAAACAATGCTAGGAAGATTGTTCCAGAGTTTAGGTGCCTAATAGGAGAAGGATCTACCGCCTACGGTTGATTTTGATATTCTAGGTATTATCAGCTGCCCTGAATTCTGAGATCGCAATAGACTTGAAGGACTATAATGCATTAAGAGCTCGCTTAGGTACTGGGGAGCTAAACCATTTAGTGCTTTGTAAGTAATTAGTAAGATTTTAAAATCTATAAGATGTTTAACAGGAAGCCAATGCAGTATTGACAGAACTGGGATAATATGGTCATATTTCCTAGTTCTAGTAAGAAATCTAGCTGCTAAATTTTGTACGAGCTGTAGTTTGTTTATCAAGCAAGCGGAACAACCACCCAGTAGAGCGTTACAGTAATCTAGCCTTGACGTCATGAACGCATGAACTAACTTTTCTGCATTTGTCATTGAGAGCGTATGTCGTAGTTTAGATATATTTTTAAGATGGAAGAATGCGGTTTTACAGATGCTACAAACATGGCCTTCAAATGAAAGATTGGTATCAAAGAGCACACCCTTACTGATCCTGTTCTTCCCCTGTGCCTTGTTTTAGCATGGTGTTATTCTGTTACCCAGGACAGTTCTTCCACAAGATACTCAGTGCTTGAAGTGGAAAAATAAAAGTGCCAGTACTCCCGATGCTCTGTTCAAAATGCGTTACTGGAGATGGGAGGGCGCAGTGGGCTTCCATACATGCAACATGTCGAAAGTGCCTGGAGACTGTGCAAACTGGAGATATGCTAAAGGTAAAAATAGAGAAGTGCCTGTGTACCGGCGTATACTGGCCCACTTCGAGCACTGAAGATGCACCCAGCTGTGACTCTGCCACCTCCACGGTCTCTGCTGACCCTCCTCTCAAAGCCCTCAAACATGGAGATCGGAACCTTGTAGACTAAGTGGGGCCAGAGAATGTTAGTAAATCCATGCTTTAAATTGTACAGGTAGGCCCGACTTGTCCACTGCAGCTAGCCAGGCTTCCAGCTCTTGGCTGGGCGTCCAGATGGAAGCTGTCTCTTAGGTTAAAGTCAAACACCTTTCCAAGGCTCTTCACAGGTTTCTCTGTGATGGATGGTATCTGGGTGCTCCCAATTGTGAAGCAGAACTTGTCAATGATCTTTCCCTCATTCAGCACCAGGAATCTGGAATTCTCCTCCTTGAAGCTCATATGAGCCCAAGTAACCAACTCCTTAAGGTCTTTCAGGATCCACCTACTCCCTAGGGGAACATTTACACGACAACGATATGCTTAAAACGGATAAGTTTTTCCTTTTTCCACGTACAGATGACACCATTGTCAAAACAATCCCCATTCACACAAATCTGTGAAAACGACTAAAAACATTGTATTCTGCTATCAGGCCATTAGATGGCAATGAAACACTATAGACTGTAATACGCATGTGCATGACGTCATCATTTTCACAGATTTGCATTTTTGTTGTTTACACAGAGACTGTTTTCAAAACCTTGCACTTTGAAACCAGATTTCAGTTTCAGGCACCCAAAATGCCATTGTCATGTAAATGAATGGCCAAAACGGTGTCGTGTAAATAGCCCTTAGGACAGATGCTGTTGTCACTGTCAGGTCATCCATAAAGGCTGTAATAGGTGGCTGCTGGACACCAGACTTAGTGAGGGGCCTTCTGCACTAAACCTCAGGAGACTTCATTAGCATATTCATGGCGAAAGCAAAAGGATCACTGGAATTAATGCACTGAAGTGCATCCAGTAATAATCCCCTTCTCGAGCCTGTGCCTCTCTGAGGTTGTATTCCCAGCAGAGACTCTCAAATTGAACCTGTTGTATTAGTCTAGAATGAGGTCCCTGAACTTGCCTGGTCCAGTAATTTAAAAATAAATGTGCTTTTTCCGAATGGACCCAAGAAGACCTGAAGTCTTTTAAACTATGTTGGGCATTTAACAAAATGCTAATATTTAAATCTTTGAATCTGCACTTCTACGTGCAACGGATTATACGCACGGTCGTTTGACTGCCGTCAGCATGGATTAAAACAATGGTCTTATGGTCAAGTAAATAACATGATGCCAAAAGTTATAGGACGTAATGACGTAGACGAGCCTTCCGTATTCAACATACGAAGAAAGTGTTAAACTCTTGCAGTTCACAAAGCTTACGCTATGTCATATGCCTTCCCTATTCAATTTACGGAAAAAGTGTAACTGACGCGACGCCAGTTTACACTTTCTTTATAATTTAAATACAGAAGGTGGTCTGGCGGAAGCTCAATATTTGACTTCATAACTTGTTTAAACATGGATATTTTTTAACACAAATGCATTGTTTTGCTTAAAGGATTAGTTCACTTTTAAATAAACTTTTCCTGATAATTTACTCACCCCCATGTCATCCAAGATGTTCATGTCTTTCTTTCTTCAGTCGAAAAGAAATTAAAGTTTTTGATGAAAACATTCCAGGATTATTCTCCTTATAGTGGACTTCAATGGGCACCAAACAGTTGAAGGTCAAAATTAGTTTCACTGCAGCTTCAAATTGTTCAACACGATCCCAGATGAGAAATAAGGGTCTTATCTAGAGAAACCATCGCTCATTTTCTGAAAAAAATTGAAAATTATGTAAGTTTTAACCTTAAATGCTCATCTTGAACTAGCTGTCTTCTTTATTAGAATTCCAGCAGTGTAGACACTGCTAAGTGTATTACTGCCCTCCTCAGGTCAAAGTTTGAACCAATTGTTATATACTATTGAACTAGCATATTGCATATAAAAATTAGTTCAAACTTTGACCTGTGGAGGGCAGTAATACACTTAGTAGTGTCTACACTGCTGGAATTCTAATAGAGGAGAAGAAGAAGAGAGCTAGTTCAAGATGAGCATTTAAGGTTAAAACTTATATAATTTTCAAATTTTTTTCAGAAAATGAGCGATGGTTTCACTAGATAAGACCCTTATTTCTCATCTGGGATCGTGTAGAACAATTTGAAGCTGCAGTGAAACTAATTTTGACCTTCAACTGTTTGGTGCCCATTCAAGTCTACTATAAGGAGAAAAATCCTGGAATGTTTTCATCAAAAAATTTAATTTCTTTTCGACTGAAGAAAGAAAGACATGGACATCTTGGATGACATGGGGGTGAATAAATTATCAGGAAAAGTTTATTTTAAAAGTGAACTAATCCTTTAAGAAGGCCTTTATTAACCCCCCGGTGCCGAGCGGAGCACATATTTATGATAGATGGATGTGGATGGAGACACTTTGTTCAGCTCGTACTAGTGACCCCCATTCACTGCCATTATAAAGCTCGGCTGCGTCAGGATATTTATTAATATTTCTCTGATTGTTTTCATCAGAAAGAAGAGAGTCATATACACCTAGGATGGCTTGAGGGTGAGTAAAGCTTGGGCTAATTTTTATTTCAAAATGAACTAATCCTTTAACTGATTGTTTCAAAACATTAGGTGTGTTTGACTTCATGTTGCGCTGTGCAGACCAATCGGCATCTGACTTAAAGCAGTGCATGCCAGTTTGAAATTTTGTCCGACTTGAGACAGTGCCGACGCCACGTCACTGTGAAGTATGGCATCAAATACTGCGAGAGCGATCCAATAGCAGACGGCTGATTCAGCCGGCGCAGCTTCTCCAGAGCGGCTGCACAAGCTCTGCTGATGACACAGCTGACGTGTTTCGTGTTTATTCTGACACCTTTACTTCCACTAATGCTCATAAATCTGTGTTTTTATAACAGTAAAAGCTCTTTTTATGTAACCATAATGTTATATTGTGTCATGTTTATCAAAATAAAACAAAAATATTTAGACCCACTTTATTGGTATTTAAATAGTATAGGCTTACGTTGAACTTTATTCTTGTACAGATGGCACTGTATTAAGCAGTACATGAAATGTTTCAGTTGCTTCATGAAAACATCAGAAACATCTGTGTATTTGACAAATATTGCATCTAATCCACTTCATCTATGATAAAGTAGGTAAACACCACGCAAGTGAAACTACAGGATGTAGAAAGTGTTCAACTTGACAGCTCCGTTTTTAAATTTCGCCCCAGGCTGCAAGCGGCATCTCTCGCCGATTGGTAGAAAGTAGAAAGTGTTCAACTTGACAGCTCCGTTTTCAATTTCGCCCCAGGCTGCAAGCGGCATCTCTTGCTGATTGGTCTGGCAGCACTGCTTCAAGTCGAACACACCTGATTCATTCAGGAACAAAGCAAGTCTTTACAAGCGAGTCATTAAATTGTTCATTCAAAACATTGATTTATTCAGGAATGAAACACCACTATTGTGTCTTACTCAGATACACCCAGCAGTTTGTTTCTTTTGTAGCTTCTTTGGAACTGTTTTTGTTGTCGGAGTAAAAATAGAAAAGTAACTGGCAATATTGTGTCTAAAATGCAAATTACTCAATATTAACTTCTTGATTATTGTATAAAAGCATCACACTTACAATCATGCCGTTTTTCTGAATAACTGATATTTGGGAATAAAAGCAATGTTGCTTATGTGATATTGCTGAAATATCTTATAGATTATATTCTAAGAATCTGAACATATATGTAGTATTATTTTACTTTTTAAAATCAGTTTGAGGTATTATGTCTTAAACTGATCATATACAGCATAAGCATATACAAAAAAAACACATCAATGAATTGATTCATAAATAGTTGAATACTTAAAATGAAAATGTGGCAGCCAGCACATTGATTAGATAATGAAAACATGCATACTTCAGATTTCGAGTGACTATGCAGTTCAATAAACCCACATGCCATTTTAAGCTCGAGAGGATGTTAGTTTCAAACAGTATTAATTCAGAATAGTCTATTGATAACATGTATGTGCCTCTTAGACTCTTAGACATGTGCAACTGAGCAGATGCAATATATATAATCACAAGCAGTGATAGAGGAGGCCATGCACAGTCTACATCAGTGGTTCTCTACCATTAATAATAAATAAATTAAGTTTTGGGAGTAAAAAAAAAGTGCAAAAAATAAACAAAATATACAGTACTGAGTTTTTACATTGTACTTCTAATATGTGTTCACATCAACACATGATTGATGGAGGTTTAGCTGTTGAGTTGAAGCTTACATTGACCTTCAGCAGCTAGTAGACTAATTGTGCTTGTCCCCCATGGATGTGGCCTTCGTGTGCTGAGATGCATTGTGGGATCAGCGAGAGGAAGGAGAAAGCTTTTATGACATGACGTTCTGTCTTTTTCTGCAGGACACCTTTCCTGAAGCTTCATCCTGTGGAGATTACTGGATGTACCTTGCGTTGTGTCACCTCGTCCCAGCCTTGAACACATCCTGACAACTACGTCGTGAACAAAGATCCGATCTCATAATGGGAAAACATTCTGCTGTCAGATGCTCATGGTCACTTTGAGGTGCAGGTGCCCTCGGTACGATCAGGGCTGACGTATCCCAGAAGCCTTGGCTGCATTTCTGCAAGCTTCATGTCAGCTGTATATGGCCAAGGTAAGCTCCTCATTACCCTTGCAGAAAGTTTACAGATGCATTGTTTTCATGCTCAGAAGAATTGATCAAAATTTCCAGAAAGGTAATTTTTACAACAGCATTATATATTATATGAAGTGTAACTGTTTTATCATGAAATACTAATATTTCCATTTTTTCAGTCCCCATTAATTTTGGGATCCTTCATAATTTTGATAATCAGGACTCCTAATAAGACATTTTCAAGTTTTTAAGATTAGAAAAGGGAGTGTTTTACCTCATTTAAATTCACCTTCCGGGTTCATTTGTTCAGGCTTGCAGTGTATCACCTTAACATTTCACTAAACTGTATTCTTAACTAACCTAAAAGCTAAACCTAAACATAAGTACATTTAGGTAATTAAAATTACTCAGAACTTATTACAGTGTAAAAACATCACCTTCAAATAAAGTTTAGCCATTGTTAGAAATATATTAGTATTATAATTATTGTGCATGCACTTTTTATGAACCCATATTAATTGAGAGTATATTTGTACTTTTAAAAATTAAAATGAGTGAAGGCAAAAACAAAATGGTAATCAAATACAATATCTGAAAACATACATGTTCCCCTGTTTATATACACGTTAACCTAAAAATTCTTCATGCTGGAAAAATATCCATCTATAGCCACATAAAAACAAGTGTTCATTGTTTACTACTTTATTCCATAAACGCAGAGAAACGGCATCATCAACCAAATGCTGTGGACCACAAACACCATTGTAGAACAGGCCACGTGTTTGACACAAAGTTTCATTTCTCATGAGGTCAAAGATATAGACACTAACATAACAAAGGAATACATTTTTTTATTTCTTGTTGCCAAATGATTATCGACAGATCATTATTCTGTATGTTTTGCTTTAGGGAATTGGGATTTAAATCTGTTCCACATCCACATGACACCCTCCAGCCAAAAGTCTAAGTCTTTAAGTGAAAACACGCGCCTGTAGGCTCAGCGTGATGTGTTATCTCTTGCCTTTGAAGCCCAGCTGTAGAGCAGGCCCTGGCAAGCTGAGGTGAGAGAGAGAACGACGTCAACAAGGCCAAAGTGCGGATGCAGACATGGAGGTCAATGAGGCACAACATAAACCCATCAAACTGCCCTCTCAGACAGCCAGTGCCAAAGACTAATATGAGCGTATTACCCACATCATGAAGTAATGTGGCTGAAAGGCAGTATTAACTGTCAGTGGCCTCTTCAACTTGCGGCCTCTTTCACTCACTCTTCTTCCTAATGGTTCTAATGCCAAAGGCTCACTGTGATGTCCAAGACATGAAACAGATGGGCAGTTCGTATGCCAGAGATTTTTCGTATTTAGCGATAGCTAAAGTAGATTAATATAGATATATAGAGATTAATCTAAATGCTTTTACAACAGTTCTTTCTGGTTCTCAAATCTGATTCTCAAAGCTGAGAGGTCTTTCCAGCAATGTGATATTCTACCAATATCGCCACAGGAACCGTTTGAATCACTCCGCTGTCAGCATTCTCACAGCGAGTGTCATGGCAGATGAGCAAACCCATCATATCTTTATAGATACTACTGTTATTTTGTAACGGAATGTAGTTTTAAGAGTTTTTTAAGCGAGAAGTTGTTTAGACGTCAGATATGTGATTTATATGTAAACATAGCGCCTATTTGAAAATTAGTTTAGACGTTTTCGGAGATGTGAGCCCCAGGCCGTCAGCGACCGTTCAGCGCTCATGTACCCACAGAGAACAGCTTCATCTCAGCCAGTCATTCGGGAATTTGCCGCTGGCTCTTATGTAGATAGTGTTTAAACATGAGTTATAATAAAAACATGAGGTAGCTCTCCTGTAGCTCAGTGGTTAGAGCATGGCACTAGCAATGCCAAGGTCATGGGTTCGATCCCAGGGATTGCACATACTCAGATACAAATGTATAGTATAATGCAATGTAAGTCGCTTTGGATAAAAGCTTCTGCCAAATGCATAAATGTAAATGTAAATGTAAATTCGTTTTGGGTATTTCAAATAGGCAATCTTTGGGTTTATTAATCTATTACTTGTTCCAGAGGTAACAGATTTGGCTTAAGGGCTATATAAAGTTTCATAACTTTATATTTACATTGAAATTAAATCCTGTACTAACCAGAGCGCTGCTTTTGTATGATTGACTGAACTGTTTGCTTGTTTATTTCCTATTTTACTTCTGCTATAATGGCTATTGTTGTTAAAGGGTTAGTTCACCCAAAAATGAAAATTCTGTCATTATACTCACCCTCATGCCGTTTTACACCCGTAAGACCTTCGTTAATCTTAGGAACACAAATTAAGATATTTTGGTTGAAATCCGATATCTCAGTGAGGCCTCCATAGACGGCCGAATCACAGCCGTGCTGATATACAGCCATATCGCATGGCTACGAGTGTGATATTGCTCATATGTATAGATTAATGTAAATATTTGCTGTTAAATGTTTCTGAAGGGATTTGGAACAATTGGCAATTGCTTGCAAATAGATAGTTATTTAAGTAAATTCTGTCATTATTTTCACAGAGGTGTTTACCTTAAGCTGCAGCAAACTTTTTTTGGTTAAAAATGACCCAAAATAAATTTTTGAGCAAGTATGTAACCTTACTTAAGCCCGATTTACAACGGTAAGCTTGTAATAATGTTTTATAATTCGAGTGGTACTGGTGGGTTTTCGTGGGAAATTCGAGCATGTCGCCGTTCGTCTTTGCGTCATCACGTCACGTCTGTAAACAGAAAGAAGGAGTCCCAGCTAAGTAGGATATATGGAGAATGCTGCTGGTAGCAGATCATTTATAGCCTTTTCTCACAGCAGCTGGAATAATTAAATTTAACATTTTGATGGCGGATTGTAATCCAGAAAGGTCCAAATGACAATCATCAGTGACAACTGGAGATTCACCCATAGTCAAAAGCAAAAGACTTCGGACTGCGGAGTGACTACAGAAATTGAAATCTACAGGTAACGCTAATACACACTAAATATACATAGTCACACAATGCTGATGTTGTTATCATTAACAATTTGAGAACAAAGTAAAACAATAATAATAATTTGCACAGTTTGATGTGATCTGAGCTAAGCGATCATTAGATTTAATCTGGTAGCGCGATTTATTGTAGGCTAATTCTTTTTTTCTCAGTTAGTCAGAGCAAAAGTGGCAGACATGTTACATGCTCTGAGGAATCGTGCCGATGCACAACCCACGTAAAGATGATAATTCCACAAATAACTGCAATTGCAGGTTTCAAACAGAGATGGAGACAAAGAGGCAAAACTTATGCACTGCAGCTTTAAAATGACGATTAATAAAAGTCGAGCTCCAAAAAGGTCGAAACAACAGACCAAACAGACTTGGAATATAGTGCAGAAGTCACTATTTTAATGGTGCTTTTATGGTGTTTTTTTGTTTTTTTTGTTTTTGGAGCTTGACT
>RJVU01053528.1:736748-775166 GCA_003731715.1 Anabarilius grahami | reverse complement strand
CAGCCAGTTCCGCAGCCCTACAGTGTGGAATTGCCTCTGGTCTTCTGCTCTCCAGCTCCGGCTAGTAAAGGGGATCCCTAGCTCTGCCTCCAGCCAGTAATCCTGTAACTCCACCTCAGCCCCTCGACCTGTCGGCTCTGCCTTGGCTCCTCCATCCTTTAGCTCCACCAGGGAGCTCCGTCCTTACGGCTCCACAGGGCTTCCTCATCCCTCCAGCTCTGCCTTGGTCAGACATCACTCTGTCTGTGTCACAGACTTACAGGCCTTTAGCTACACTTCGTCCTTTCACCCTTTCAGCTCTGTCGGGCTCCGCCTTCCCTCCGGATCTGCCTTGGTTCTCATTCCCACTGGCTCCGCCTCAGTCCTCTGGCATCCTGGCTCCACTTCAGAGGTTCATCACTGTAGCTCCGCCTCCAGGACCATCGGTGTTGCCCGGTCTCATCTGCTCTCCATCTTCACCTTGGGCTCTACCAAAATCTAACCAAATCAACACCATGGCTCCTCTCTCCCTTGACTCCACCGTGGGCCTTCGTCCTGGCAGTGGTCTAGGTCCCTGCCTGGCTACTCCTGCTCCTGGTTCTGTTTTGGTTTCATTTTTACTCTGTTGGCTCTGTTCCTATTTGCCTGAGTTTCCACACACCTGTTCTGTTTCTCATTGATTACGTTCCACCTGTATTTAAGCCCCGAGTTTCCTTAGTTCTGTGTCCGCTATCATCTAAGTTATGCGTGATTGAGTTTGTTTTCTCGTATAATCTCCTGTGTTCCACGTGGATTTAAAGTTTCTGTTTTCTACACCGTCGTTGTGTGTTTCTCTAAATTATTTTTACACCAATCTGAGACAGAATCTCTCACTAAGTCTTAATTTCGGTCACATATTTCTTTAAGAGTTATAGAATGGCAAATATACAGTATAACAGCCCTCATTTATTATGATGCCTGCTGGATCATATGGTACTGTGTGTTCTCAGCGGGGGTGTTTTAATACAGTCTCTTTAGGAAGCCCTTTTAAGCCAGTATAAATTGATTCCGTCAAGGGCCTTGAATTATTGCACAGTTCTGGTTCTAATAGGCAAGGCAAGTTTATTTATATAGCATATTTCATACACAATGGTAATTCAAAGTGCTTTACATAAAAAGGAATTAAAATAATCAAAACACGGCAGATGCATAAGAATTAAAACTAGCATGCATAAAAAAACAATAAAAGTAGATCAAATGTATTAAAACAGTTTAGAATAAATAAGAGGATACATAAATAAACTACAGTGCCATCAGTATGGACGTAGCACAGTGTTCATTCAGTAAATGCCCAGCCAAACAGATGTTTTGAGTCTGGATTTGAATGTGGCTGCTGTTGGAGAAATAGCAGAAATAAGCATGCTACCTCCTCTATGACAACCTGTGAAGTCTCAGCTTGTAACAAATGTTTGAGAATTAGGGTACTGGAGAGTCTAATGCAGAGGTTTAACCTGATGTGTGGTCTGGTCATGCTTTGACTGTCATCGAAACACTCAGAAAAGCTTCTGCAGACTGAACACCAGGAAATTAAGTGATATTGTCATCTGGTATTATAGGTCATGCTGCATGAGTTAACTGTATCCGAGAAATGGGCAAATACTTATTGTCTTGCCTTATATGTGTGCAGACAACCAATGAATTCATGCAATCCAAGATTTATGTCACCCAGCAGTCAGCGCTGAATCCTTGAGAGGAAACATGCATTTTGATAAGACAATGGTATAGCTCAGACACACATATGGTATGAACAGATTTAGTGCTCTTCTTTGGCCCTAATCAGGGAACATGGAAAAACAAGATTGAATGTTGGAAAATGTTCTGAAACCTCTTGAATCTATGGCTATATAATATTGACAAAGGTTTATAATGTCAAAACAAGGATCTATTTGATCTGAAAGGAGCTTTGATGTGATCTTGAGGTCTTGAGGTCTTAAGCAGGGTGCTAGAGGCCCACAAGGCCTTGTTGACAGTGGTGGAAGAAGTACACAAATTGAGTACTTTAGTAAAAGTACAGCTACCCCAATAAAATATTACACCAGACGGCTAGACGGTGACACACAAATGCAGACATGTCAGCATTCAAGCATTTTAATGGGCTTAAACAGCTTGCCCTTTTACAACAGATTTACTTCACAAATAACAATCATGACCCTAAATAAGATTTTCATTTATAACAATCAATAGGCCAACTAAAATTTGACATTAGTAACTTACTTTTTGTGAAATCAGTCATGCGCACGTTCAAGCTCTGATGATATCCTGGTTCCTGATTTTGACCAGATCATTGAATCAGTGAGTTGTTGACTCAAGAACAGCTGCAATCGGATCAGTGCGATTCACAAAGGAATCATTCAGTAAGATTTGTGAACCAATTAATCGGGTTTATTGAAAAAAATTAGCTCATTCATGTATCGGACACAGCTATCACAGGGGATGGTGATTTGTTCAGTATGAAATAATGAGGAACTATATATTTTTTTGTCCATTTAAAAAAAAAAAAATGTATTAAAGTGTGCTATTAGTATACTTCTTTCAAACTAAGAATAAGAAAGTATACATTCAGTCTACTTTTATGTGCTTCTCAGAAATATACTTAAATTACACTTAAGTATACTTGACTTATATTGACAAAAAAGTCAGTAACACTTTATTTTAGTGTCCTTGTTACATATGTTACATGTACTTTCTATAGTAATAACAGCAAATTATGCATAATTACATGCAACTCACCCTCAACCAAATCCTACCCTATAGTAAGTACATGTTGTTAATTAATACTACTCAGTATTTAAATATATAATTACACTGTAACAATGACACCTTAAAATAAAGTGTAACTGAAAAGTCTAATTATATATGGCCTATAGGCCTACTTGTACTCAATCTTTTGACAGAGATATACTATATAGATATAGTATAATTAAGTATTCTCTTTTGATTGAGTAGCCTATTAAATGCTTTTTTCACATAGTTTTACATACTGTCTTATTGTTTGAAAATATTGATTTAATAAAGAAAACAGTTATGTTCCTAATTCTGTGTTCTAATGTGTCATAGGAATTTACTTTGAATGGAATCCGTAATTTATGACACAATAATTCTGGGGAACGCTGGCAGGGAAAGAGTTAAAGAACAGTTAAAGATATATTTCAAGTATAAAAATGTGTACCTAAATATGAACCGACATTAGTATGCTTAAAGTGCAAAAATAATATAACTGTAATACTGTTTTTGTAGTCACTGTGACATTTTATCATACAGTTCTCTGTTCTCAGACACCTATGATAACAAGAACTCAACATTCATTCTCTTTTCTCTTCCAGAATACTTTTCTTCAGTGTACACTGGATTTCAAAACAGCTTTCTGTACAACAGCACCACCAATCTCGCCCTCAATTGGACAGCCAGTTTCATTGTGGGCCGATGGGAAAAAAAACAAACACACTTTGTCGCGCCATGATTGATTGTGTCCGGTGTGAATAGCTTTATAGGGACCTATAGTTTCGATTCAATAACATCATTGCGTCGTCGCAAAAAGCCTTTAAAGCATGTCTTCTTTAGGGCCCTTTATGCCCAGTAGCATGTAGGGCAGCAACAAAGGATTTTCCACTTCTGTCTGTTTTGTGCCAGCTTCTGAATGTACCCCAGGTGTGGTTCAGGGCCTTCAGTTCTGCTTCCACTGTTCGACGGCAGGTGTTCTGGTGTCCAGAAGAGGGCAATCCAGGCGATGTCATCTTGTTTTTCCAGATGACGTGTCCAATCCATCTCCATCGCCTTCTCATGATGATGGTGTCCATACTTTCTTGCTTGCACCGGGCGAGTAGTTGTTGGTTAGAGATGGTTTTGGACCAAAAGATTTGCAGAATTCTTTGGAGGTTTTTTCGTGTGGACAGTTTGGTAAGGTCATTCTCTGTCATTCTCCAACATTCAGAGCTGTAAAGTAGGGTGGAAAGGACGCAGCTCTGGTATAGTCTCAGTTTAGAGCGGAAATCAGAGAAAATCATAGGTTGGATGGGTGGCGGGTGAATGGTTTATTTTTTTAACCACGGATTCGGGTGAGGTTAGAGCTGATCCGCGCATCTCTAATTTGTGAACAGCAGAAGCAGTATGCAAGACTGCCTAAATAGAACTTTTAGTTAGCCTTTAAATAACCATAAAACAAGGTGTAACCAAGTTTTGAGCCCATTTAATACATTGAAAATGGACTGTCCATGTGCACTTTATTTAAAGAGACCCAAACAGGGCACCAGGGCATGGTAAAAGGCAACCAGTTAGCAGAGTAAAGTAAGAGACCCATTGTATTATGGCCATCCATATTGCAATAACACAACCCTATAAACTAATTTCTGCCTTATATGTGTTGTTTTTTATTTTCCCAGGTTGGCTGATGGTTAACAGAATGTCTGATCCTCCATCGCCGGAGGATGACTTATGTGTTCTAGGAGATGATCCAAAGGAATGATCTAAAGGAGGCCTTCAAGGCACTTCCGCCGCTTCTGACTGCCGAAGGATGCTGGAGGAACTTGATTCAGGGTTCGCCTAGAGGTGAACTTACCTGAAGAGCAAGAAAGCGTTCATATCCCCCTGTTAGAGGGGAATGGCGCTGCAAGCAAGACACCAAGCAAGCCTTCCTGTACATTACCTGTTTGTACCCAACACATGCGAAGAAACTGGCTCCACTCGGAGATTGTAGAATCACGTGAATTTGTTAGGTGATGCCCAGTCCACAGCTCTGCAGATGTCTGCCAGAGAGGCGCCATGTGTCAACGCCCAGGAGGAGGCAACACCCCGAGTGGAATGAGCCCTCACTCCGAAGGGACATGGTTCACTTAGGACCTGGTGCGCCAAGGTGATGGCATCCACTATCCAGTGGGCCATCCCCTGTTTGGAGATAGCCTTTCCCTTCTGCTGGCCTCCAAAGCAGACAAAGAGCTGATCTGAGCTTCTAAAGCTCTGAGTGCGGTCCACGTAAACACACAATGCGAGAACGGGATACAGCAACATGAGGGCTGGGACTGCCTCTTCTGGTACCAGGAGTGGATGAGGCGTAGCCTGGGAGGATTTAACCAATGACCTGTCATCAACAGCATCGTGATGTGCTGTGATGGCGGTGACATACACCTTCAAGGTGGAGTGGGACAGTCTCTGCTCCAAGTCCTCTTGAAGGAAGGAAAGCACAGAGCTGACTGGGCAATTCTAAACAGAATAGAACAACTGGCAATGGGAGGACTCCTGGGAGGCAAACAGGTCTACCTTTGCATCCCCGAATCGACTCCAGATCACCTGGACCACCTGGGGATGGAGTCCATTCTCCTGGGAACATGAGCTGTCATGAGAGTGTGTCGGCTGCATGATTGAGTTTGCCTGGATTGTAAATGGTGCGCAGTGACCTGAGCCACTACTGATTTTCAGAGGAGATGGTGGGCGAGTTGTAACATGCAAAGGGAGCGTAGACCACCTTAGCGATTGATGTACAAAAGCCCACTCTCCGATGCAGTGATCGACATCTGATCCTCATCCGGAGTGCAGAATGAGATACAAGGTGCCTCTTGTGAGGGACCCACACCAACATTCGGCAACTCAATGGCACATGGCATGCTAGAGGAGCAGGAGGTTCGTGGGGGCAGGCTCAACAAAGAAGCTCCCACTGTAACACTCAGGTCTCCAAAAGTGCTAAGCAGACTCACAGCTCTGCTACAAGAAGTGGGAGGGGACTGGGTAGCAGCAGAGGGGACTTATGCCTCCGTATTAAAGAAGGAGAGTCACGACCGCAATGCCAACATGGACATGCTCTCGCAGTAAGAGCATGCACCATCCACGAATGCTCTCTCAGCATGCTGTCTGCCTAGGCATGTGAGACAGTGATCGTGGCCGTCAGATGAAGTCAGGAAACGACCATATCCAGAAACACACGAGCGAAAAGACATATTGAAAAAGATGCTGATCACCCGTGCTTGCTCTTTTAGGGAAACTGCTCTGAATGCCAAAGCGCCGAGTGGTGAAGCCCTGCACTCTCTGTGCACAGCAAGCTGGATTGCGCAACACCGCTGCATGCGCTGTCAAACTGGCAGAGAGATCTCTCGACAAGTTGCAGGTAAAACAAAGCAATTCGCTTTGTTATTTTTTAAAAGATTTTCTTTAAAGATTTCAACCAGAAATCTCGTTTTGTTACCACTTGAAGGTGACTGGGCTCCCGGGCCAGACTCCATGACGTCAGTCCGATGTAACGGCGAACATGGTTTTGAAGAGCACTTTTTGCCTATTGCTGTTTTTTGCAATCGTGTTTGAGAAATATTTTGATTTTGCCTCATAGACAGATTTTTGATAGGCAACCAAGTAGTCTTTTAAAATTTAGTAGGAGACTTGGAGCCCATCCTTTTTCCACCTGCGCTCAGCCCAGTGGTATCATGAAAGGTACGAGAGTAATGTACAGGCAGAGAATTTAGGGTCTGATAATATGGAATAACAGGCTAAAACACCACAGGCCAATGATCAGAAATATCAATGTCAAATACTTCACAGATATGCATAGAGAAACCATGAGTCAAGACAAGATCCAGTACATGGCCAAAATTGTGTGTTAGGCTAGAGACCCTTGATTGGAGAGAAGCTCAGAAAACTCATGAATAAAGGTTATATTAGGAAGTCTATACACCAATACACAGAGTACTGGGCCATTTAGATCAATTTTTAGGAGCTGTGCCTCAAAACTAGAAAAGGCATCTACAGGCAGAAGTCTGCATTTGAATGAGTTTCTAAAAATCATGGCTAAGCCACCACCATGCCCACTTGGCCTAGGAGTGCTGTGGAAATAACAGTCAGAAGGGGAAAGTTCACTATTCTTTAACCATGTTTCAGTCACAAATAAAAGGCATGACAGTTAAAAAAGTCGTTTAAAATGAAAGTTTTATTTGACAATGTCCTAGCATTCACTAGAGCCATTTTATCTGTCGTTGAGAATGAGGTAATACCTGATAAAACATATTTTGGATAATGGAAATTCACAAAATTCCTATCCTCATGATGTGTTTTAATGTGCAGTCGGCGAGAGGAAGACCAGACGACAGGTATAGTACATCCATCAGCTGAAGTTGTAGAAGCATTTTTATACACTGTTTGCGACAAGAACCCCGGTGTATGTAGCAAGGCTGGCGAGCAATTCCAAAAGCAACACAGTGATTGACTGTAGAGTCTGACTGGCAGTTGTAACCAGACTTTGGTGTTTAGATGATGCAGATCCAGAGACGAGTAAAAACATATTAGAATTCCACAAGCCAGAAGGCAATAAAAGAGACCTGGGACATATAAAAAACCCACGACAAGCATCAGAAGGTAAAACATCCTACAGCTGCATATACTCAGCCAGATTTTAAAACCACGTTAGCCAACACACCAAACAACTAAGCCACTTCACAGCGCAAGTATATGGAAAAGGTAGCCCTTTCTAAGAGCACCTCTGCCAAAGTAGCATATGACCGACAACTGATAATCCGAAAGAAAGTGTTAACTTACTCACAGAAGACGGAAGAACAGCCCTATGCGTGGTGGCGAAAGCTTGCATTGGCAGGTAATACAGCTTGACTAAAAGGATTATCCAAGTCCGTTTGTAGGTTGTTGTGTTTGCACAAAACAAAACGAAACAAAATGAAACTCAGAAAAACAAACTCAAAGATCAAAGTCCAGAGCTCGGAGAGTATACGGGAGAACAGTAGCATTTAGACACGCCAGCGTTCGCTTAACCAGAAGCCCATCAACCGTCAATGTAAGTATATTTCATGTTCATCGTATTTGGGAATGTAATTTTGCCGGGACGAGCATGATCTCTTCATTACAAGACACTATGACATACTGGCTAACAGGGGCTTGTTAGTGGCTTCCCATATGAGCATCCAGACAGATTTATTATTTTGTTGTTGTTGCTGGTGGAAGAGGAACTCAAGGGAATTGTAATGGGTTTTTGAGTTTTAAACATGCAACACAGCTGGTTTGTACCATTAGCAACAACATTAGAAACATAAGACACAAATTTATGGAGTGAAATCAGCAATAACCAAACTGTGATTACTGGAGCTGGAATGACAACACAATCTCATTAGACTCATCTGTTATAATGTTGTGATGGAATTGGTCCAGCATGCAGCAGTTATATGATGGTCCAGTTATTAACACACTGCTGGTTCTAACGCAAATGAACCAGAAACCATATGTTTGGAATCATTTTTTTTTTTTTATGTTGTTGAAAGTCTTTCATGCTCACCAAGGCCGCATTTATTTGATCAAAAATTAAGTAAACACAGGAGGAAATATTATTACAATTTAAAGCAACTGTTTTCTATTTGAATATATTTTAAACTGTAATTTATTCCTGTGATGGAAAAGCTGGATTTAGTGCTCAATAAACATTTCTTATTATTATCAGTGTTGAAATGATCATTTGTGCTACTTCATATTTTTGTGGAAACCTTGATACACTACCAGTCAAATGATAAAAAAAAAAAAAAAGAAACTAATACTTTTATCTGCAAGGACATTAATTAAATTGATGAAAAGGACAGTAAACAATAAGGACATTAAAAATGTATAATGTTACAAAATATTTCTAATTAAAATAAATGCTGTTAATTTTGATCCATCAAATAAACGTTATATTACGTATCAGTTATAACATGTCAGCACAAACCCTGGAACCCATTCCCTTTGTCATAAAGTGTAAATATTGTAAAAAAAATAAATAAAATAAATAAATAAAAAACCACATCATAAATATGACTATGCAGTTACATCTGTGGTATATTTATTTAAACAATATTATCACAGGCATTGCTGTCTGCTGTATAAGCAACATCCTAAAAAATGGCACCTCGGATCACAGAAAATGGGAGGTAATTGGTTGTTACTCTATGCAAATGCCCCTAACGCAAAATGAATAATGGAAGAAATTTTTTTTTAAATGTGAGCAGTGACAGATTGCTTCCTGTATTGTAGATATATTTGGGAAAAATACTAATTGTACCCTTGTCCAAGAGCATGACAAGTTCAAGCGCACTTCTCCATGAAAAGATCAAGCACTTAAAATGTATGTTCATGAGACCAAAAGCTGTTGCCTCAGTTATTGCTGCCAAATCTGTCTGTTGTCGACAGAGAGCAATTCATATTGCAACACACTTGTTACGTTCTCTACATAAACTGCATAACCCTAACAGCTGCTTGTGTGGTGGAGTTTATGTTTAGTTTCATTGTCTTTTTGTTCATGTGTTTGTTTCTTATTTCCTTTCAGTTTAGTTTTACTTATTAGTCAGTTGCCTAGGTTAATGATTAGTTAAACCTGTGTCTTGATCAGTTCCTTTGTTTGTCCCTGTTTTCTCATCTTTATGTACTATGTGGTGTAATTATTCTCCTGCGTTCCTGAGTTTTGTATCTCTAGCAATCTCCTGTGTTCCTGAGAATATGTTAAAGACTTTTAGTATTTTCTTGTGAACTGACCTAGACAAAGATAAGAAAAAAACAACAACTATGGACTTTTTTCTGCATAACAGCCATACGCTGGAGTACGTGGAGAAGTTCCTCGGATTCTACCATGAGGTGCGCTGGGATGACAACAGCCATCACAAGCCAGCGTGGACCATGAGCTAGAGCTTCCTCCATCCCTGGAGGCAGAGCCAGCTACAGCATCTGCCCCGGAGCCAGAGTTGGTTGTCGCATCTGTCCCCAGGCTGGAGCATACCACCAGGTCCCCCCTGGAGTCAGCGCCATCAGAGCAGTCCACCATAGAGCCAGAATATGAGCACTGGCTCATTGACTTGGGGTCTACGGACCCAATCCCCACCCAAGGCCCCATGTCCAAACTCTCTTCCCCTCAACTTGTCCCTGGTAACTTCCTGGATGACCTGGTTCTGCCCGCCCCGTTGTTTCTGTTCTCTCCGCTGGCTTCACCCACATCCCTGGACCCGCCTGCACCACTGGTGCCGCTTGACCCCTTTACTCCAGCCTCACTGCTGACTCCCTCCAGCTCTACCGGGGGCTCCTCCACCACCTGCTCAGCCTTGTCAGACAAATCCCCTGGCTTCACCTTGGGCCTCCAGGCCCATGACTCCACCTCGGGCCTCCAGGCCCATGACTCCACCTCGACCTGTCAGGCCGTCGGCTCCGCCTTCCCACTCCTGACTTCCGGGCCTCCGGCTGTGCCTCAGCCCTCCACACCTTTGGCTCCTCCTCCTTCCCTCCAGCACCTCCTCTGTTCTCTCTCCCTCTGGTGTCAGCCCAGTCTTCAAGGACCGCATCTCCACCTCTGTCCTGCGAGCCAGCAGCTCTGCCTTGGCCTTGCAGACCATCGTTCTGGCCGGATCTCCACGCCTCCTGGCTCCGCCTCCATCAGTCTGTCCCCAGATGCAACCTGGATGTCCCACCAGTGCTCCACCTTGGTTCTTCTTCCATCAGCTTCACCTTGGCCAAGTCCGTCAACTCCACTACAGTTCCCTTCCCATCACCAGCTCTACATCCACCTCCAAAACCCCCTCCCTCCTCTTTTGGACTATTTTCTATGGTGAGAGGACGCACCTTCTGGGAGGGGTTATGTTAGTTTCAAGGTTATATTTAGTTTCATTGTCTTTTCGTTCATGTATTTGTTTCTTGTTTCTTTTTAAGTTTGTCTTAATATAATAAAGACTTATATTATTATTGTCCTGTTCTTGTGTGCTGCTTACAACTGGCAGCAGCACATGGCACTCAAATTGAGCTTAGACAATGTGATACTCTAATAACCATAAGAATATATAGCACAGACAATACTGGGTAAAATAGTCTATTTTATTTACCATACTTTCCAGAATACAATTGTTTTTTTGTTTGTTTGTTTTTTCTGAAACCTGAAAACTGCTGTGATTTATATTCCAAAGCAACTTTCTAATCTTCCTCCATATATATATATATATATTCCTGTAAATTGAAGTATTTTTTGTAGAGTGAGGGGAACTAAAATACGTTTATGATGTTTACAAAAATGTTTAATTTTATTTACCAGAATTTTACATTTCTGAATTAAATTATAAAATGTGACTTTTACACTGATGTGACTTCTAAATCAGTTTTTTTCTGCCTCTCTCAACAAAGCAATTTTGACTCGGTGTGATTTAATTTCCAGATTGAAACTACTTAAGTGAATTTTTATATTTATAATCAACATTTCACTCACATCTGCCATCTTGGATGATTTTTTCCTTCCTTCCTTTTGGAAGAGGTTTTATGTCAGAAGTTTGCATGAGATACCTTCAAACAGGAAATTTGGAACAGATCTTAAGGTTCAAAACTATGTAAACAAAATGCTTCTAGACTCATTAGATAAATACTCATTTCCAAAATTTATGACAGACCACCTTCAAACAAACCTCCATCTGCTCATGCATGGATCAGCATCTTTTTCCTCACATGTGCTCTGGCATCTGAAGGCCTGTCTTATCCGGTGATCTTGGGATCACGCACATGTGCAGAAATGCAGGAGTCCAGGAGCCTCAGGGTTTCCCTATGCAAACAGCTGCAAACTCTCATTGCATTTTTCCTCCTGGAAGTATGACATTCCTGGAATGTCTAACCTAAATATTTTACTCTAAAATTGAGACCTGAACCTGCACAAGAAGAGCGAGAGAAGTGTGAGGACGGGTTATTGGCCAGAGCGGCTCTCTTCAGTAAATAGCAGTGTAAGATCAGAGGCCGTAAGGGCCTTAATTAGCAGCATGTTTAAGCCACACATCTGGGCAGCCAGGCCATGTGCTGACTGATTTGTTACATGAAACCTTTATGATGGGAAAAGACCGGCCAGTTAAACGCTGCACTGAGCAGCCCTGGAGAAAAATAAAAACAAACAAGCACCCACAAGCAATTAAATATATGACTCTCTGGCTCTGTGCATTAGCAGTAGCCTTTTAATTGTACATTACCGCTATTTAAATGTGAAATTTTAAAATTTGTCACAACCATGAGGCTTTTTTTAGTGCTTTTAGGTTGTGAGAAATCAAAATGATACAAATTAAAATGAGTAATTTGCCCAATTACAGAGCAGTAGAAGCATTCCTGCTTTCTAATTTAGATATATAAACATACAGTCTGTCAGTGGCAATATTTATCAAAGATGTTTTGCTTTTAAAATTGTTAGTATTCTAGTTGGTGAGAATGACTGCTGGAGTTCGGACACAATTCTCAAAATACCACAGTTACTATTACTGTTACTACTATTCCAATAGGCTTCTCGTTCAGTTTTCATCTGATGTCTAACTTCTTGATTTAGTACCTGACATTGTTCGAAGTTGACGTGTATCATCTGTTTCCGCTCTTGAACCAGGTCTAGGCAATCATCCATGATCCATGGTTGAGTTCGGCATCGGACAGGCGGGCAAAGTGGCCACTATGGTCGTGGTGATTTGCGTTTCTTTTTCATCAACGTCATCTAAGCTCACGAGAGCTGTGAACTTGCTGGTAAGGACAGTTGGAATTGGTCCCTGATCACTGGGTCATTGAGTTGCATCCATTTCGGCTTCGCTAGTGACATCACTTTCTTCCTTGCCCCTTTGTAGTCGAAGCTGAAATTTGGCATGGACGAAGTATGAGCCGCAATCGGCTCCTTGTATTGCCCGCATGTCCTTGAGCGAGGATTGAAATCGGCGGTTGATTAAGAATTAATCCAAATTGCCGAATCTTCACCCGTGGGATGTTGCTACATGAGCTTGTGCCTTTGGGGGTGCCGGAATAGAGTATTGCCCACCACAAGATTGTTGGCTGACACAAACGTCAATAGGTGCAAACTGTTGTTGTTAATCCCACAATTGACTCCAAATTTGCCCAATGTCTCCTCCCAGCCATCTCTATCCATACCGACGTGCACATTGAAATCGCCCGCCAGGATGATCAATTCAGTCTGAGGGATCGAATCTAGTGTGTATTGCAGTTGCTCATAGAATTCATCCTTGGCCTTATCCGGGCTGGTTTCGGTCAGGCGTACTCTGAGAGCATGTGTATCTTGACGGTGCTGTCAATGGTCAACACTGCCAGGTGGTTTGTTTTGGCTGGAAGGCCAAAACACTCTTAGTTGACCAGCTGTTCATCAAGAAGCCGACCCCAGCTTCCCGCTTCTCTCCACTGCAGTAGAACAGCATTGATGTCTTTTTGGTTGTTGGGGTCTTGAACTGTTTCAGCTTCGCTTCCAATGAGTCATAGTTCGGACAGAGCGGTAATCGAGACCTTGGTCACCGACAGTTCCTTGACGATAACTTCTTTCTGGCCGATGTGGTGATTGGTTCGAACATTCCACGCTGCAAGGCAAAGTTCTATTTTCGGTGTGATGATCCTTCTTTCTAATCTTCCTCCACCCTCTCGGCCAGTAGCCCTCATTCCTCATTCCTATCGTGTTATATGGATCAGAAACCTGGACCATCCTTAAGTCGGAATTCAACAAGCTTGAGGTCTTCCAAATGCAATGCCTCTGACAAATCCTCGGCGTCTCCCGGCACTACCAACTCCGGAACAAATGCATCCGAAAAGAGTGCAGCGACCAGCCTACAACTGAAGAGGCCATCCAGAGGCGACGTCTGCAGTGGTTTGGACACGACTGCCGTTCTAACTTCTCTGGCAGCGCTGACCTGGAAATTTCAACGTGCCACGCTGAAGAAGACCTGGCTGGAGCAAATTGGTAATGACCTAAGAAACCTACGCATCACCCTCACGGATGCCAAGGCCTTGGCCACTGATCGATCTGCATGGAGGCATGAAGTGAATGAGGTTCGAAGTCACTGGTTCAAGTCAAATATCCCACCACCACATTTCTGGTCCCAAGATATGGCTTAGATCCCTCCTCCTCCGTCCACCTACTTTATGTGAATTTTGGGATATCTCATAAAAACACTGGATGGAAATGGCAAGATGTGCACAAATTCTAAAATGCATTAAAAACATACGCGTTCATTTGAGGTGGATAAATTGTTCATCCGAAAAGAAGACATGCGTATAAACTATGATGGAAACACATTTACCAAATAAATCCCTTGATGCGCAACAGTAAACTCATGAAACTTTGTCATGTCTATATTAGGTCCGTCGGTCCATGACCATTTCTGAACATCTATTTGACGTCCAAACTAGGTCCACTATTTGGATGTCAAACCATGACCCAACTTGGACGTCATCTTGACGTTCAACATTTGACCTTTGAACTGGGTAATTTTTTTGGACTTCATTTGGACGTCTATAACAGGTGCAGGAAATTTACATGATTAATATGTAATATTTGTTTTATAGGGCCTATCAACATGATTAATACATGAAGAGTTCAGATGCAAAAGCCTCTAAGTGCCATCTGAAATTGTTTCTAGAATGATCATTTTTATCAAGCTTGTATATTTAAGTTCAATAATTTCCCTTAAATGGCAATGCAAAATAATTTCATGGTAGCATATATTAGGCCTATCCTCCTTATTTCTAATTTAAAAAGAACCAACAGCAGCTAAAGGACAGGCGAGGACAACTCTCTATCAAGGGCTTTGGATTTCAACCAAAGAGACAAAAACCAGTCAACATCACTCTGATTGGTCGAGGCAGTATATCATCATAACCCAACCAGTAAACGCCACTCTGATTGGCCGAGGCAACACGGCAGGCATTTCGCGCGAGTGTTCAACCATTGCAAAATGACGGCACAGCTTTTCAACCTGCATCGCTGGTGAACGTTTCCTCTAAATTCGTTTCCTCTAAATATGTCTGGTGCCCTTCTGATGCCATTCAGGGCAATTTATTTTTGAATAAAGATGAAAATGGTGATATTGAATTGTGATTTATTTGTATTTGTATAACTGTAGTGTAGTATGTAGTCCCATGTTTCCAGAGGGTGGAGGACATGTTTTCTGTGCCAGTTAATTTTCCTGTAGCTTTGTTTGGCTCAACTTCTAGTTTCAACAGGACCAGCCTTGTGTGCTAGTGGTGTGCCTGATCTTTCTGCACTTTCAACGTCGCTCGCTGTTGTCCATAGAAAGAACAACAACGATTGAAAAGGGGGGATGTAGCGTCTGGATCAATCAGCCACACAATTATTCATTGTATTTAATGAATTACCCATAAACTCACTCCCACTATCAAAGTTCTGTGAACCCATCCCCCTAAAACTGCAACCAACATCTAGGTGTCCTGTTACAGATACAGGGTACTTATATGATCAGAAAGAATGTTAGTGACTCCTTCTTCCTGAGAAGGACAAATAAACTCTCTTAATCCTATGTATTCTCTATATAACTACTGAGAAAATGTATAAACATGTATCCAAGTGTCCCATCTCATGACTTTCCTTTTATAGGCTTTATTCTATTTGTTAATTTTCTCTTTTGAACTATTTTGGGTATTAATATATTCCAGAGCTGGAATTTATAGTTAACTGAGATCACATTGGCAGCATGTTTGGTATCTACGGACTCCAACTTTCATTTCCTATTTGGTAATCTATGTTACATGTTACTAACTCTGTGACATGTTAGTATTATAAGAATCTAGAAGGTTACTCTCTCATTCATCCAATCCCGTGTCTTATGCTAATATCTTGCTACAGAACAAAGACTCGTAAAACTTCCCTCTGAAAGGGAAACTCCTTATTGGCTCAGACACCTCAAGAGGGTGTGACATCTTCACCCCTTATATTCACTGATCACAAGATAAAATTTCTCTCTTTTTCCTTGCTTCTGGACCACAGAACAGGTCACCTTGCGGCCGGCCTCTCTAGGCCCGGCCGCAAGGCTGGTAGGCCCCCGGCCTACAACACCCAGCCATGTGCTCATTTCCCAACAGACTGGCAACCACTTCAGACGATAACTTCGAGATTCATCCTCAACCTGCAGATCCGACGCTTCTCAGCCTAAAGGAATCTTGCAAGTATCGTACATTTTAATGCTAAACAGCGATTTAGTATTGATTTGTAAGACTTACCTTTGCTATTGCTAAAAGAAACTGATGAGTCCTTTCCAGAGTGTCTTTGACTTTCCTATAGCTCTAGTAACAGTACCTCTTCCGGTTCAACTCTATCATTACTCATTCTGACCTACATATGTGTGTGACCCTTTATGTTACGTTATGTTATGTTATGTGTTTGCTAGTTTAGTTATGTGTTTGTGAGTTAGTTAATAAAGATTGTGCACAATACATGTTTGGTTCTGACTCCATCTGCTAATGAATTGCCTCTTAAGTGATATAGACCCGAACCTATGCTCTAAGTAGCACGGTGAGTTAAGAAGGTTATTTTTCCATAACCTGGAAATGAACATTTCTTAGAATTATAAAACAATCAACACTAAGTGTTCCCTGGACAACAGGTTAATTGATTGTAATATTAAGATTAATGTAGCTATATCCAGTAAATCTGATTAACCGATTTACAACCGATTTACATATTCATAATTAATCATAATTGATAAATCATATTGAGTTATGAATAATTATTAATATTTCCCCTTTTGAGTTAAATCGCTACAAGGTGGCATACTGTTCCAGATCATTTAGCAAAAACTCCATTTGATTGTCTCAGCAGCAGGTGATAACTGGAGATGCATACGAAGGTGTAATGCATTTCCTGTTGAAACTAGAAGTTGAGCCAAACAAAGCTACAGGAAAATTAACTGGCACAGAAAACATGTCCTCCACCCTCTGGAAACATGGGACCACAGTTATAGAAGTTATAAAAACGACGTCCAAAATAAGTCTAAATTTGATGTTGAAAAGACGTCCACAAACGACCACATTTGGACAATAAATAGCCCTTACACGGAGGTCCCACGGACGTCAACATCAGACGTGCGGAAGACGTCGAAAAAAGACGTCGCCTGGCGTTACAAAACAACCCCTTCAATGGACCGAATTTGGACGTCCAAAAATTACACGAAAAAGACGTCACTCTGACGTCACATTGCGCAGTGGGTAACTGGACTAACCAGTAGACCAATTTCATTGCACAGCATCTCAAATGTTTGGTTGTTCTGAAATGCCTGAGCCAAAGTCTGTCATCAAAATGATTTGGTTTAATTCCCTCCCAGAATTGTCTAACACGACTGCATTCCCAAACACCATCTGAATGCAAGACACAGTAATATGACAGCGTTTATTGCGTTTTGTCTGCACGTTCTTTTATAATGTATGAAAAAAGAGCCACAGTGGCTTCCCCGATTCAATTTTTATTGCAGATATTTTGCACCAATTTCCTAGGAAGTGACTTGAAGTACTCTTGAACACATGGGATGGAAACAGTGCTTTATTTGCAAATGTTTTATGCAATATTCCATTTTGCACACAACTTACTCAAAAAGTGTTGCAAGCGTGAGCAATAGGAATAGCGAAACTTGCATGAACAAACACCACTAAATATACATGTGTGAATCGAACACTGTCAACAAAAAGTCAAATAACACCTTAAAATTCATCAGTTCTGTCATGAACTTGACAGATGTCCGTCACTGAAGGGTCATGTGTTTAACTGCCAGTGCTGAGCATATCAAACTCTCCACTGGAGGAATTGTTTCTTTCCTTGTCCTTTCAACCTAAAATTTTCCCAAAAGCCACACAGAGCTCTAAATATGCGTCTCCGCTGTTCTAATTAGAGACTGTCTCCTCGTTGGGCACGGAGCTCACATCAGTTAGGCTAAATATGAAAACGAAACACATGAAAATTGGTGAAAGAAAAAGCAAACAATATACAAAGCAAAAACAGGACAATATCCTTTGTCTAGGCAGGTTTACATCCCTCACTTGAATGCTTTTTGTAGAAGGGACTTTATATTTGTGATAGTTTTGGGTATTTTTTTATTTGTTCATTGAGGAAATATAGCTGGACATATTTTTAAAGTCTTTAATTTGCTAAACAGCTGAATCAAGTTCAAAAATCAATTAACTTGTCTTGAAAGAAACATTAAATACCTCAAAACTATGAATCAACAGAACCGGGTTACTATCAAGTGCTCAGCTTTAATACATTACTATTTCTGGGTTACTATAATCTATGGTTCAAAATAATCTTTACTTGAACTTTGATAGTTAATGTTGTTTCTATTTGTGGATTTGTTCACCCCTTAAGTCACAAACATATTTTCTTTAGATTTATGAAGTCTATCGTCTCACTACTTCAAACATGCAAATATAAAAAACAAGGCATTATTTGCACAGCATGACAGCTACGCATATCATTCCTTTTATGTCTTTATCACATATTAGATAAAATATCAAACTTGCTGTTTTAAAGATCAAAATCATATAATCTAGTTTTCTTTTATCCCAACATCACAATTAAGTGAAAATAGAGATAAATGTTAAATCATTTCACTACTTTGATTTGAGTCTGCGTTTATTGTCATCGGATGTTGCATCAACTTCTACAATGAACAACTTCAGGTGTTTTTCCACCACTTTTTTTCTTTCTCTAATTAAAATGTTTCAAATAAAACATGTTTTCTTGGAAATATTTTAATTAATTTTAGTTGGGATTAAATTACATCTTCAGCTTCTTCTTATCTTCCCAATCTCACTTCTTTTACCATCTAAATCCGACACACTAGGATTTGCATTTCATACGCGAAGTTTCAAATTTTGCTATACAAAAGTTCAAGTTCAAATTTGTATGCTGAGAAGACATGCAAGATTGCAAGTGAACGTCAGATTTACCTCTTGACTGAATCCATAGAAGATGGTATATTGCCACACATTTTGAATGTATTATTATTTGTTATTTAGCAAGCAATTTTAGTCAGTAAGCCCTTGAGCGTGGAATTACATCTTGATTATTGCAGTGTTTGACGAAATTTCACATGCTCAAAGTTTTATGACAGTGGCTTTAGTGTTTTGCAAAACCCCTTTGACTAACAAAAAGGCAAATCCTTAATGACATAATCCTCCAGGAAGTGGCATCAGTGGGCAAGCAGCAACAGCACAAGCGTCAGTAGGTATTAGCAATGGACTCGATGAATTCTGATGTGGTAAAGTTGGATTGTGTCGCTGTAACATATTTTATCTTGTTTGATCAAATTACCGAAATAAATATAAGTTAAAAACACAAATATGAAGAAAACTATCAGTTAACTTCAAGCTGACGAGCTCAAATTAAGCTATTCTCAATGACTAGCTTTAGCTGTTTATTCTATCCTGTTCCTGCCAGTGTGTGAATAATCCGGTTCGAATTAATCAAGTTTGAGCTTGATCAAAGCAGATTTCTGTTTTACTCCTTTATAGAAAAAGGATATTCATTTTTTAAAAAGTTCAAAGGTTGTTATGGATCAGGAATGAGGCATTAAAATATGAGGTAATTGTAAATATTCTAATAAAGTTTAGTGAATTTCCAATTTTCTAGTGAATATTCAGCTTTAAATACTGCCAGTCAGCCCTCAAAATGTCAGAGTGCTTCTATTTTCCATTATTCACATTCAGTTCAAAAGCTAAGATGATCATTGATGGAGTCCATTAATACAGTGTTTTAAGCCACCACAGGCAGTTCTGTCTTGGCAGTACAGTGCTGCACTGGATATTGCAAGAAAATTGCTTCCACATGTATCAATATCATTACTTTTTACTGAAGTGACATCAGATGCTCATGTCAAAGTCGTACACATGTTTTAATTCTATGCACATAAGAACAGGTCCTGATCTGACCGAGAGTGAGGTAGCTCCCGTTTAAACTGGCTGTCCGGGCTTGTTCTGCTTCCAGCACTGATCGAAGAGCCTCACTGTGTGAATGTATGTGTGTTTTTGTTCCAATCCCCAGAGAAAGAAGAATGCTTTCCCTCATCATATGTTTCCCTGACTGACCTCAAATGACTCATGCGCTCTCCAAACTCAAATTCCACTGCTTTGGATCCTTCAGCACCTTCCACTGCCATTGTACTCAGTAGCTTCACTGGAAAAGTGAAATGCAACTGTGTCATTCAACAAAACAGGCATCATACTGTATGTGTGTGGTCATATGTTGTTGTTTTTTGTGGAACACGAGGGGAAATATTGAAGAATCTTCATGCAGATCTTTTACATCAAACAGCAAATGCATAGTCAAGCTCTCTAAATAGGTAAAAAAAGAAAAGTGCACAAGTCATATGAAGAATTTCTAAGTTTTTCACATCTTCGTTTAAACTGAAAAAAAACAAAAACAAAATAGCACCATTTGAAACTTCAAAATGGAAAATGACATCTGAGAGCTACACTGTAAGGAGATTGTCAGTGAATAACAATTTAAAGGGTTAGGTTCACCCAAAAATGAAAGTTTTGTCATTTATTACTCACCCTCACGCCGCTCTACACCCGTAAGACCTTCGTTCATCTTCGGAACACAAATTAAGATATTTTTGTTGAAATCCGATGGCTCAGTGAGGCCTGCATAGCCAGCAATGACATTTCCTCTCTCAAGATCCATTAATGTACTAAAAACATATTTAAATCAGTTCATGTGAGTACAGTGGTTCAATATTAATATTATAAAGCGACGAGAATATTTTTGGTGCGCCAAAAAAAAACATAATAACGACTTATTTAGTGATGGCCAATTTCAAAACACTGCATCAGGAAGCTTCGGAGCATAATGAATCAGCGTGTCGAATCATGATTCGGATCGCGTGTCAAACTGATAAAATCACGTGGCTTTGGCGCTCCGAACCGCTGATTCGACACAAAAGATTCATAACGCTCCGAAGCTTCATAAAGCAGTGTTTTGAAATCGGCCATCACTAAATAAGTCGTTATTTTGTTTTTTTTGGTGCACCAAAAATATTCTCGTCACTTTATAATATTAATATTGAACCACTGTACTCACATGAACTGATTTAAATATGTTTTTAGTACATTAATGGATCTTGAGAGAGGAAATGTCATTTCTGGCTATGGAGGCCTCACTGAGCCATCGGATTTCAACCAAAATATCTTAATTTGTGTTCTGAAGATTAACAAAGGTCTCACGGGTGTGGAACGGCATGAGGGTGAGTAATAAATGACAGAATGTTCATTTTTGGGTGAACTAACCCCTAAGTTTGGGTCCTTTAAACTCAACCTAGGCTCACAGGAAAATCAAGCCTCTACATGTACATTTTTTGACAAAACAATGAAAGTATTCAAAACATACCTATACATATAATTCACTGCAGTTTAGATTTCAAATTAACAGTAGTGTCTGTAAAACCCCCCAAAATTGTATTCCTTTTCATAAAAATTATGATCACAGATGCAGATTATCAATTAATAAAGACTTATTTTCACGTGGATCCTTGCACACAATACAATGTTATGACCTCAAAGTCATAGTGCATGATTTGTAAACTGATACATTTTGATGTTTCCATACCATAACCAGCTCAATATGTTTGGCTTTTCTAATGTACTAAACGTGCACGGTATCTCACCAGGCACAGTTGTGATGCGGAGCACTCTGGTATGAGTCATGATAAATGAGCTCAAATACATGTAGAAGCAGAGATAGTTGCTTCATTAAATGCATTTTTATTGCTTTTGTTACGTTTGAGCTTCTGCAAGAACCAATGAGGTTCATTCTCGTGTTACGCAGCACGTTTCAGCTTCTGCAAGAGCAGTTTCGGTTGAGCTGCTGTTCAAGTTTGCTGATCAATGTTTATGAATAAATGCCTAAATTAAATCTGTTCATCATATAAAGCGATCAAGTCTCTCAGAAAATTTGGACTAAACCACTCAATTCATATGGATTAGTTTTATGATCTCTTTATGAACGAAAGTCTTACGGGTTTGGAATAACTTGAGGGTGAGTAAATGATGACAGAATTGTCATTTTTGGGTGAACTAACATTTTAACACTGTAGGTTAGGATTAACACCACTAACCGGACATTTCATTTTGGAACTTTCATGATACGTAGAACAACCAATGTGATGAAACACTACCACAATCAAGTCTGTCTGGATAAAACTGAACGCGCTTTTAACCCCCACTCACTGGACACTTTGAAAGTGTCATGAAAAGTGCAAGAAGCAATGTATCATTTACAGATTAAACAGTAATAACAAGTGGATTGACTAGTTAAGGCCAAAAGACGTCAAACAAAGACCTTAAAAAGTACACTAAAGTATGTCATGTAGACATACTTGGATGTAATTCTGCAGTTGGAAGGTTACAATAGTATTTTCAGCAACCACTTTACATGAACAGAAGTCATGTGAACAGAGGAAATGTGCAAGGATGCATTAAATTGATAAAAATGACAGATTTATGTTTATAATTTATAAAGATTCTGTTCTTTTGAACTTTATATTAATCAAAGTATCCTGAAAAAAAAGCATCATGGTTATCACAAAAATATAAAGCAGCAACATTGAAAACAATAAGAAATGTTTCTTGAGCATCAAATCATCATACTAAAATGATTTCTGAAGGATCATGTGACACTGAAGACTGGAGTAATGATGCTGAAAATTCAGCTTTGATCACAGGAATAATGTCACAAAACAATGTGTTTTGAATGGCAGTGAAGTAATACAAGGTGTAATGTATCTACACTCTAAAAAATGCTGGGTTAAAAACAACCCAAGTTGGGTTGAAAATGGACAAACCCAGCGATTGGGTTGTTTTGACCCAGCAGTTGGGTTAAATGTTTGCCCAACCTGCTGGGTAGTTTTATTTAACCCAACAATTGTTTACAAATTACTATATGTCTGGTTTAAAATGAACCCAAAATAGGTTGGACAAACCCAATCGCTGGGTTTGTCCATTTTCAACCCAACTTGGGTTGTTTTTAACCCAGCATTTTTTAGAGTGTAATATCTGACAATCACAGCCATGGTGATATTCAGATCAGCAGCACTCTCGCATTTGTGATATTGCATCAGTACTGCATATATTGTATCAATGCTCATGTCTCACACTCTAAAAACTGCTGGGTTAAATATGGACAAAACCAGGGATTGGGTTGTTTTTACCCAGCCATTTTTTTCAACCAATTTTGGATTTATTTTTTTAGCCAGCAATATAGTAATATAGTAAAAGGCGTGTTTTTGCTCACCCCCAAATAGGGGCAAATTTGTGGGGTATTTTAAGCTGAAACTTGACCAGACCAGAGACTTATATTACATCATGTGAAAGAGGGCATAATAGGTGCCTTTTAACCCAACCTGCTGGTTTTGTCCATATTTTACCCAGCTTGGGTTTTTTTAACCCAGCATTTTTTAGAGTGCATACAGGAACAGCTTAAATTCCCCAGCACGTCATTATTGTGGACTATAAAGCTTTCTGGTCAATGGAAGTCACGTATGCGGCTCACGGCGTGACGTAGCTTGTTTGCTATTAGTCTTAAGTGCGGAGCGTTCTAAGAAAGGATCCTTAAATTAGAGGTGAAAATGATTTTGTTGCCACATGCAGTTAGAAGCACTTGCGTCACATGAGACAGAGCTGTCCTTCTGTCTCCAACAGCGTGGCATTCGTGTATAAACAAACGCTTTGTCCAACTGTCAGCCAAATTACCTGCACTGCCCAGTGTTTCTGGTCTCTCCCTAGCAACCGTTCGTTAGCTTCAGAGTCCCTCGAGTCTGCTAGAGGAGAAAAGAGTCCGTCTGTGCACATCAGGCTCAATTAAACTGCTCTTCCTGTTTTCAAGGGTACAAATGTTTTTGTTTTTTTTCTGTCACACGTGTGAGCCAAAGTCTGGCTACTTTCTCATCTTTATCTGTACTTAGTCATCATGAATTTGACCCCATTTACTTTCTAGTACGAATTTGTTTGAAAAATTGACTCCCTTTCGATTCATTATTGTGAATTTGAATTGAATTGGCCACAACACACAGTATGTTAAATTCGAATTTGATCTGGAATGACAGAATTTGAACAGGAATGAATGGAGTGCATTAGTGCCCACTTTTTCAGTGGCGTCGGTTCTGGAACTATTTATTTTTTCTCCATTCAGTTTTCCCATAGGGATTTTTTAAAAAGGTCTTTGTTAAAGAGTTACAAGTCATGAACCAAGCCAACCAGCTACGAGGAGAATCACAACATTACAAACTTGATTTGAAGCAAAAAAGTGAAAAAAAAAATAAAATAGAAAATTGGATAAAAACAAAAGGTACAAGATTGTGAAAGAACTAAAATGCCATTAAGAGTTGTGAATGACAAAATCAAATTAAAAACAATGGTGAAAAGTTAAAACTATTCAAAGTTGTAGATTACATTCATAGAAATAATATATTTTGTTTATTGCTAAATATGCACACACACACACACACACACAAACACACACATGCATATTTTGCAATAAAATATACTGTATATTTTAAGTTAATTAAATATATTTTATTTTGACAGCTAAGCACAACTCAATTACATCATTTGCAGTGGAGTGGGCGGAGCTAAATAGCTTTCTGGCGCAATTGGCTCACTGCAACTCTCTGATTGGTGGAATTTCCTGTACAATATCATGGTAATGTAATTTATCACCACAAATTTAGCTATTAAACAATTATTTTAAAAAATAATTTGAAATAATACGAACGCACGGCTTCAATACAAGTATATACAGTACCATTGATTAACCTCTGAACTCACAACTTGTCTGTCTTTAACTTTTTCCCTGCCAGCGTTTTTTTTTTTTTAAGTTGCCAGCCACCGCCAGCATTTTTGATAATTTGAATATTTTGTAGTATGACTATATGAACATAAAATATATCATAAGAAAGAACAGAGCAAGTTTCATAAAAAAAAACAAAAAACATTTTGAACAAAAACTGGAGAACATTGCACTTTTTTTTCAATATAATTGTGCATAAGCGATATTTTTATCGCTTGTTTCTGCTTCTTTTTTTGCCTGTATTGTGATATGGGGATTCTCTACCCTTTCAGAAGTTGAGTAATAGTGCCTCCTACCGTATAACCGTGAAAACATGGAAAGCCAGAAAATTCCGTCAATGGTGGGGAAACAGCTAAGTTATCATTCCAAATCTATTTTCCTGTTGTGAAAATAAACAACATTCTTATTTCTGGAACCCCACTGTTGCACTCTATTGGAATTCCCCAAAAAAACAAATCAGCACAAATAATGCATTCTGGGAAATTAAAGGTGCTACAGAGGATCTTTTCGTCGACTGAGAAACCAAAGACTGTTAGTGAGTTTTTGAAATGAGCGCATGCGTAAGAACAACCCCCCTCCTTCACAGCTCATTTCGAGGGAACGCCTCCCAAAACTCGTGCACCAGTATTGGAACACGAGTGTTTACCACCGGCATTCGCTGTGTCGTGTTAGTGGATTCATTATGTCGGACTCACCGCAGGTAACTCATAATCTGCAGTTGTTACTCCTGTCTCCTGACAAAAACATTGCATGCGGCGCCTGTGGAGTGTGGAAAGTTACTGGAGCGCGCAGCCGCGCACGTCTCTCACAAGGAACGTCATGGCAGTGATTGACAAGCCAGAGGGCCAATCGTTTACGCGATGATCTCGTAAACGATTGGCTGATGTTTTTAAGTCCCTACCTCGTGCACAGATAATGTATATTAATAATATTCCTTTCAGTGCACCTAATAAATAGTCTTTTATCAGTTAGTAAAGACAGTTTCAAGTAATATTGCAAAAATGTATAAAACAAAACATCCTCTGTACCACCTTTAAGTGTTCTTCCACCTTGGTGGTCCATCTTTATGTCTATCTTTTTCTGTCCATAAGGCCTAGATACCTTCAAACCTATCAAAACTTTCAAAATCAGGAACTGAATAAAAATTTGAAAGCCACTCTCAATTTAATTCTGAATGCTGCGCAACCCTGTTTAACATTTATTTGAACACGTTGCAGGTATTTTTTTATTACGCTACTGCACATTTAAAAAAAAAAAAAAGATTGCTTAATTTGTAATCTGTCATCAAAATCCACTTCTGAAACAGCTTTCCTTTTTTGGCTGATGTCACAAATTCCTCTTACTTTTTCAACCCCTCTCCTCCAACTTCCTTTCATACAGAGACACATCCAATCAATTCCTGATAGATAAAGAATCTTTCTCATTAAATGTCCTGTTTCAGTCAGAAATACATGAGAGATTCATACGACATCATGTCTGATTTAGCTTCTTTCTGATTTAGAAAGATTTAGTCTTTCAGTAGATATCCTGATGTATTTTTTCTGGAGAGTATTTCCAGTCATTATAAACTGCACCTCATTCATCAGATGGACATAAAACTCTTTGTCAGGAGCACTAGGTACATCTAATCCGGGCATTTCCTCAAAATATTAACCAAACTGAATGCAAGCATTGTACTTTATTTTCTGACTTTTTTTCCATCATCTCCTTCTTGAAGCCCTTTGTGTAGAAATACATGATACATGCAGCATGTCTACTGTAATCTGACAGCACAGTAAATCGATGTAAACTATTTAGAACTCTAAAGGGATTATTGTATGATCTCTGACTTTGATATATCTGTGCCCAGGGCTGCTTTTCATTGCTTTGTTACACAATTCCAACATTCCAATGATAACTTGGATGAAGGGCCTCCTCTCCGCAGAAGCTTTGGACCATGGCATAGGTGATGATCTGATAAAATTGGGAAAGATTTCAATAGTTGTGTCCAAGGTGAGAGGTCAGTTCCAGCACGTGTGGCTCGCTTGAGCCCACGGAGACAAACCAGGTGGGGAACAGCAACACTCAGTACTAGGGTTGTCAATTTAATGCCATATTTTTGTGTAATTAATTATGGAAAAAATAATGCGTTAAAATTATTAACGCTTTTAACGCACCCGCCCAGACCTGTACGTCATCTTACATTGCATGCAATTTAGTTATGAATTTGATGCAGGGCAACCACTGACTGTGTGATTAAGCCTATTAGAATGCAGTTAAAATGCCACTAAAATTCAAGAAATGAGGGCAAAAAATGCCCCGTATGGGCTTTTGTCTTATATACAGTGGCAAGAAAAAGTATGTGAACCACTTGCAGAATCTGTGAAAATGTGAATAATTTTAATAAAATAAGAGGGATCGTACAAAATGCATGTTATTTTTTGTTTAGTACTGTCTTGAGTAAGATATTTTACATAAAAGATGTTTGCATTTAGTTCACAAGACAAAATAAATAGCTGAATTTATTAAAATGACCCCATTCAAAAGTCTGTGAACCATTGATTCTCAATACTGTGTGTGGTTACCTGATGATCCACGACTGTTTTTGTGTTTTGTGATGGTTGTTCATGAGTCCCTTGTTTGTCCTGAGCAGTTAAACTGAGCTCTGTTCTCCAGAAAAATCCTCCAGGTCCTGCAGGTTCTTCAGTTTTCAAGCATTTTTGCATATTTGAACCCTTTCCAGCAGTGACTGTGTGATTTTGAGATTCATCTTTTCACACTGAGGACAACTGAGGGACTCAAACACAACTATTAAAAAAGGTTCAAACATTCACTGATGCTCCAGAAGGAAACACGGTGCATTAAGAGCTGGGGGGTGAAGAATTGAAATCAGACAAAAATATCAAGAATTTGAACAAGCATAAAAACATTGTTTAAACACTTTCCAATGAAGATCTGTACAGGATTTCACAAAATTATCTTTAAAATATAGTGTCCTGAAAAAAGGACGTTTTTTTTTGTTTTTGTTTGTTTGTTTGCTGAGTTTGGTATGAGCCACTAATGTAATTTAAAAATATACAAAACAAAATTAAAATGAAGTGGCATTTTGGGGTTACGGAACCAAAGGTTACTAAATACACAATACTAACATGAACTGTTAAAGGGTTAGTTCACCCAAAAATGAAAAATCTGTCATTTATTACTCACCCTCATGCCGTTTTACATCCGTAAGTCCTTCATTGATCTTCGGAACACAAATTAAGATATTTTTGTTGAAATCCGATGACTCAGTGAGGCCTCCATAGACAGCAATGACATTTCCTCTCTCAAGATCCATAAAGGTGCTAAAATCCTAAAAACATATTTAAATCAGTTCACGTGAATACAGTGGTTCAATATTAATATTATAAAGCGCCGAGAATATTTTTGGTGCGGCAAAAAAAACAAAATAACGACTTATTTAGTGATGGCTGATTTCAAATCACTGCTTCAGGAAGCTTCGGAGCATAATGAATCAGCATGTCGAATCATGATTCGGATCGTGTCAAACTGGCAAACTGCTGAAATCACGTGACTTTGGTGCTCCGAACCGCTGATTTGACAGGCTGATTCATTATGCTCCGAAGCTTCCTGAAGCAGTGTTTTGAAATCGGCCATCACTATACAAGTCGTTATTTTGTTTTTTTGGCGCACCAAAAATATTCTCGTCGCTTTATAATATTAATATTGAACCACTGTACTCACATGAACTGATTTAAATATGTTTTTAGTACATTTATAGATCTTGAGAGAGGAAATGCCATTGCTGGCTATGGAGGCCTCACTGAGTTATCGGATTTCAACAAAAATATCTTAATTTGTGTTCCGAAGATTAACGTCTTACGGGTGTAAAACGCCATGAGCGTGAGTAATAAATGACAAAATTTTCATTTTAGGGTGAACTAACCCTTTAATGGAAACTGCTCTTGATGAATAAAATGAACATCATATCTCCATGCAAATCCTTCCCAGCGAACATAAGACGTACCAGTTACGTCATTTGTTGATACTGTATGGTAATTTCTTGACTTACTAATTGACAACATAATTACCACGTTGCATGCTCGAATTTATTTTGCGCTTAATTTATAATGAAGTGATACTGATATACAGCATGCTGCTGCATTTGCGCGAGCAACTGAGTCCTACGAGCACAGTATAATGGCTGACAGGACAGTAAAGTTCGTTTTTCTGAGGTAAGAGACTATTTATTTCGTAAAAGTTATGAAAATAACGTTAGAATAATGACACTGACATTATATAGCCTGACAACATCTCACCTGATCGCAGATAGTGAATCTGGACAACGCGTTTTTTAAACTGCTGCATCAACAGCTTTCACACACGTCTTTCAAAATAAAAGTCTTGCATCAGGAAAAGAGCAAAGGCAGGCATGACTCCATCATAGACTGTAAAGCATGACTCCTGCTGTAACTTTACCAGCGGGTGTCGCTGTTGGGCAGTGTTCCTTAAGAAATATGCGTGACTTGCGCTCTTTTTAATGTCATAATTTGTAATATTTGTGTTTCATGTAATATGGATTATTTTCTCATCCTATTTTTTTTTGAGGAGGCACTGCCTCCCTTGCCTCCTCAGAGGAAACGCCCCTGATAAAACAGAAAGAACAAACATACACACACATTGCAAGGGGTGGGCATTGTTACGAAAATCGTATTTCACAATATCAGTAATTTAAGTTACAATTAAGTTATAATTAATAAATGTTAGTAAGTTATTTTTGTTATTTTATTTTATATTTGTTATTAAAAATAAGAATAAAGCAATAGCAAACAATAGCTTTTAAAGCTAGTAAAGTTATTCAGTAAAGAGCAGTGAGTGATTTTCTCTCTTCCTTTTTGTTATTTGATTAATAATAAAGGACACAGCAGCAGATATATTAGGCTGCTGTCACTTTAAGACCTGACGCAATATTTTGACCATAATAATGTAGGCTACCAAATCTTATAAATAGTATAGAAAAATACTATACATTCATTTATAGTTAAAATCGAACTCTGTGACGTCAAATAACTTCCCTGTGCAAAGGATCATGGGGGCCCGAAGTGTCCCTTCAAAATCCTTCATTCCGAAGGGCCCTTTGAAGTGGCCAGTTTTGAGCACTTCGGTTTGGAACGACCCTTCAATATGGCGGCCATGATTTTTTTTTACTCCGAAGTGCCCTTCTGAGGGCGATATATCCCGTTTGGAACGCACTGACCATAGAACGTTCCATTGAAACACCGGCGCCCAGCAGCAGCCCTGCGTTTCCGCCATTTTGTGGTGAAAGCGAGTCGTCAGTCCACCAGTTTCTATGGCAATATCAGCTGCTCTGTTTAAAAAAAAAAACTTACATTAAAGCTAAAATCCAACCTGAATGATAACAACACAGAATAAAATACTATCACTAGTGATCATAAAATCCTTTTAACAGTTTATTTTACATACTTTGTGTTTGTCTTTTTCACAAAACCTTTGCTCTCTAGAAACCCAGTCAGTTTGGGTTAAAATTCTTTAAAAGGCTTATAAACACTGAATTAATACCAACATATGAAATTAAATTAAGGACATGCATCAGAAAAATTGGGAATGTTGGACAATAAATATATGAATATAACAACTTGATTTTGCAGTGTTGTCTAATGTCTGTTAAAGCAAAAGTGTCCAAAAGTGTGAATTATGGGATAACAGACACAGCAATGCATCATGTATTATAAGATCATTATGTTTGTAGCGTGATCCATTAAAACGGGAGAGTGGGGTAATGTGAGACACCCCCTGTATCTAGGCAACGGAACACATTTGTGGTTAAGTGACAATTATGTTTTCAAGCCCCTCCCATTTCTCATCGGCCATGAAGGAGAGGACCTGGTAAGCATGTTTTTTTCACAAAAATATTTTTTTTCCATGTAAAAGTACATTTTCTTGCAGTCAACTTAATCAACTGTTGTGCCAAAGCAAACTGATTCAGGTAGAAAAACTTATTATATATAACGTATATTATACATGTTGATGAACTACCAACATATAAAACCATGTGATGATGCTAGCTGAAGATTAGCCTGAATTGCTAAGAGAGATCGTTTTTTTTCTAAAATGTGGTGGTGGGGTAAAGTGAGACAAATGCTTTGGGGTAAAGTGAGACATGAGGCACAAGTTAAATTTAGTCTTAAACATATGTTTTATTTTTAATGTCATAAACATTGTAGAAAAGCCATCATGCCAAGGCAATACACCAAGAAGACAACTTGGGGCAAAACACCCCTCGAGAAGAATGATGTGGCACATGTTCCTAAAGGTGATGTGGTGAAGAAGCTGCCTCAACCTAAAGCCGAGTTCAGACTGCAAGATTTTAGCCCCGATTTTGGCTCGCCGACAGGTTTTGAGAAATCGCCGACAAATGACCGAAATCACAGGCAAATCGCTGCTCGTTCACGCGAGTGACAATCACGCAACGTTGTTTGCGTGCCAGACAGAGTTGTCGGCGATTCTTCCTATTGTGAAATCATGCAGTGTGAAACCCTCTGTCGCCGATCCATCGTGCAGTGTGAACACAGCAGCGACTGAATGCTGGCCAAGATAGTCATGCAGTGTGAAAAGAACAGTGACCCGACTACTTTGAAAATTGTGCAGTCTAAACTCGGCTTAAAAGGCCTGGAGGAACCACACAGAGAGAGCAACTCCTCATCTTTCCCTGTAACCTTCAGGGCTGGAATGTAGGGTAGGCCTAGTTGTAGAGTATGACGGTAGGCTGATGTTCTAATACAGGTGGGTCTAGTCCTGTGTTCTGAGTCCTAGGTTGTTCTAGCTGATTCTGATTGTCCTTTGCTATGACCCCCAGACACTAGCTGGCTCTAAGGGTGCGTTCACACTTGTAGTTCGGTTGGTTAATTTGGTCCGGACCAAAGAAGAAAAAAAAAAACATTTAGTCCTGGTCCGATTAGCCTTCAGATTGGCAATTATATCACCGAACCAAAAGATACCGAACCTTGAGGCATAGGGATACATTCACAACCTGATTGATCGAATTTTATGACGTGTTGCCTATTTTGAGACGGAACTTACAGAACATCCCAAACAATGCTGTTTGCTGAGGTAAATGCACTCGTTGTGTGTGCGTAGCGGTGCATAGCCTGCGTGTGATGGTGTGATGGTATTTTGGCCAGCTGGGAACTCGTGAAGAGCTTATAAAATGTGTAAAGGAGTCAAAACAGCGGCGGGAATCCATCCGTCACACACACAAACGAGACGCGCGTCTGATGCCTGTGATGGGCAAAATCGCGACTTTGACAAGAAAAACTGACATGCGTGAAGATGAGTGAGGTTTTTGGTTCGTTTACATGTCTTTGGTTCGTTTTGCATTTATATATCATTCGAACCGCACCAATCTTTTCAGCGGTCTCGGTCCGCTTGTTTGGTGCACACCAGGGTTCAGATGGCAGCGTTCACATATGTTCAAATGAACTGCACTAACTGAGCAATCGCACCAGGGTTTGTTTTAATTGAACCAAACATGACAAGTGTGAACGCAGAGTCCTGTGTTCTGATCTCCAGACTGTGTTCTAATCTAACTGGTTCTATCTGTCATTTGAATGTTAATTAAAATATTTTGAATTATATTATGTTGCATTTGATTTTTGTTCAGAGTTACTTTCAAGTGTTTAGAAAAAAAAGTGCCTAATTGACCAAGCCGCATGATTCTGTTACTAGTCCGACATTAGTTCTGGAACGTGTGGTTGTCAAGCTAGCTGTCAGGATTCGAACTGTTACAACATGTGTTGTTATGGTAGTTTCAGAGTGGAAAAAGTAAGTGGATCAGTTTACCCCCTTGATTTCTCTGGTCTGTCTCAGTTTACCCCTAAGCTGGGGTAAAGTGAGACAAAAGACAGCTTTTTAAAAAACAATCATATTTTCACTGACCTTCATCCTGAATACATTCTGATAATTTCCATGGCTAGGAAACATCCTGAATTAATGGGAAATGTGTAAATTTTACTGATATATCATTTTAGCTCGCTTACAGGGGAGCAAATGTAAAAAATGTCTCACTTTACCCCACTCTCCCCCTATAGCCTATTTCAATTCAGACCTAGATACTATTACTATTACTCCTCTAGGTCTGAAATATATTGTTCGCTGCAAACATGATGATCTTAAATTTATTAATTAGCCTACTATTAATAAATGTGTAAAGTTGCATAAAATGGAAATACTCAAAGTAGGCTAACTACGTTACCTCAGATGGTTGAATGGTTGGATTCCACAACTGGTAAAATAAAACATATATAAGACAATACAACATTTACTGTAGGAGCCATACAATTTACTGGTGACTTAATTTAAACAACTGTTCTACTGCGCTTCTGATTTGTCAGTGAAATTCGCCGATTTTGGGAGCGTAAGATGTGAAGGATTCAATGGCCCAATTAGTATTTTCACCCCATAATGGCGGCCGCGCTACCGGAGCGCCATCTAGTGGCGGTTCCCCAAAAAGTATCAAAGTGTCGCTTCTTGGGTTCAATACTCTTTGGCTGTACTGAAGACAACAGATTGAGTTAACATCAATATACTCAGCAAGACAGGCAAGGCGGTTCTTTTTCGTGGTTTATTTATAACTCTTTTTCACTTCTTCTCTCATTCATGCATCGCTTTTACCTGTTAAAAACTAGCGGTCCTGTGCTGTGCGGCTGTCTTTACATACCGCGATGTACAAGACATTATATCATTCACATAAAATATCGTAAGAAATTTATTGTATCATTCAAAAATACCACGTGACGCATTCTGTTCTTTCCCCCTCATTCTCGCCAGAGCATATAAAGGCGTGAGAGACACTTGCTCCATTTGTTGGTTGAAGTATCGGACCCTGATGGCACACGTACATCTCTGAGACGTCTATTTGATAGTCGCCAAATAGGGGCAGTCGTGGCCTAATGGATAGAGAGTCGGACTTGTAACCCAAAGATCATGGGTTCGAGTCTCAGGTCCGGCAGGGATTGTCGGTGAGGGGAGTGAATGTCCAGTCCTCACGACTGAGGTGAGACCCTTGAGCAAGGCACCGTACCCCCAACTGCTCCCCGGGCGCCGCAGCAATGGCTGCCCACTGCTCCGGGTGTGTGTTCACGGTGTGTGTGTTCACTGCTGTGTGTGTGTGCACTTGGATGGGTTAAATGCAGAGCACAAATTCCGAGTATGGGTCACCATACTTGGCCACATGTCACTTCACTATTCACCTCTGACATTTGTGCCCTTGATGTCTGTGTTTACGTCTGGAAGACGTATTTTTTAGAGTGTTTGCTCATCTGCAATACGTCTATAGGACGTTTACTGTCAGATGTCAAATAAACGTTTAGAAGATGTCTTTAAGATGTTTATGATTTAGAATGTATGTAAAACGGACATCTTAAAGATGTCTATCAGATGTTTGTAAACAGCAGATGCTTTCCAGATGAAGTGATCTTTAACAGATATTTGCAGACGTACGTGTGCTATCTGGGGAGTGTTTGATTACTTGGCGTATTTTGAGTATTTGACAGAGTGGAAGACGGTTTATTATCATGGAACAGCTAAGTTCACGAGCGAACAAAGCGCCTGATAAGGCCTGTTTACACGAACCCTGTGTGCTGCTCAAATACAACACCAACACGGCGGAGAAGCATCATCCTCATCGGCTTGATGAGGCGCCTGTTGATGGTGCTGCTGAGATTGATGGAGAGAGAGAGGAGCAAAAGAGCAAGAGCTTCTGGAAATGGCCCGCTGTACACTTTCCTCGCCGCAGAAATGCCAAATATGACCTGGTTCAGGCTGAGGAGGAGTACCAGTGTGAGGCGGGAATATTTCAGAAACTCAGTGATGATGGTAAAATCACATGAATATGTCTTGATGATACAATTATTGTTAAACTGGAACTTCTGTTCTTCTTCCTTTTTATAACAAAGCATCACTGTCCCAAACACTGCTGTACATTATCACACCAAACATTTTAGTGTGACATTTTGAAGATTAGAAATGAAAGGATCTGAGGATAGATTTATTAGGTGTCATTACCAAACCGCTCATTATGTGAGAAATTAAATTAAGTATAAAATCAATTTGCATTTTTCAAGTCACCTTTATTTTTGTTATACAATACAGTTTGCTTCAAAGCAGCTTCACGGTTAAGGAAAATAACAGAATCAATGATGCAAACTTTATCAAATATGAGACAAAATTTAATTGTGCTCTAAAAAGACAATAGTGTCATTATTCAGCTCAAGTCATTTCAATATTGATTCGGTTCTCTTCAATATTACTGAAGTTCAATAACATGCAAAATTCAATTATAAAACAAAATTGCAGAAGACATGATTATCATCATTCAACTCAAGTTTTGTTCTCATCCAATATATGAGATGTTTAATTTTTTAAGATATCAAGTCAAAAATGCCTCTAAATAAAGAACCTCTCTAATCAGAGGATACAATATGTTATTCTTATCAATTATTTGATTTGATTCATATTGTAGCTCCGACTTCTGAAGTCCTTCCAGCTGCCGAGGAACAGCTGGAGCAGGACGTCCTGGACGAGAGTAAGAATAATAAATCTATGAGAATTAGAAAATATTATAAAATAAATATATAATTGGATTTCATACTAACTACAATTGTTTATCTTTTAATAGACCACATTTGCAGGCGTTATACATTTAGCCACAAGCTGGGCGAAGGAGGATTTGGCATTGAGTATGCGGCGACTCGGTGCAAAGATGGACTGAGGTTTACATTTTTTATCATCTACAAAACATTTTTCAGGATTCATGATTGGCACGATATGATTGACCTCTGTGCACATGCTAAATGTTAATTCTTTGTTTTGTGGATCAGGTGGCTGTGAAATATTCAGTGAAGACGCCAAACATGCCGTACATCCAAGTGGTGAGTCGGCTGTGCTGTTTTCAATTAATAACATCTTATATTCATGTTAATCACAGACTACATATGATTTATCAGCAGGGAAACTCTTTTTATTTGGGAAACCTCCTCCCTAACTGTCATATTTTCTTTCCTTTAGCCTGGTCAATCCAAACATCTCCCCTTGGAGATCGGCCTGACACTGATGGCCAATAAGGGCCCCAGCGTTCCTCACATAATTAAACTGCTGGACTGGCAGGACGACACAGACCACTATATCATGGTCATGGAGCGGCCCTCTCCTTCCACGGACCTGCTGAGTTTCATGGACGTCCAAGGAGGAAGCCTCGACGAGAAGACAGCACGACATGTTATGCGGCAGGTCATTCAAGCCGCTAACATCTGCTGTGAGCGCGGCGTCTTCCACCGGGACGTCAAACCGGAGAACCTGCTGGTGAACCCCGACACCATGGAGGTCAAACTGATTGACTCCGGGTGTGGTGCGCTCATGAACAATTCTGCCTTCAAAGACTTCAGTGGTGTGTGTTATCAACCTGTTATTAGCTCACAGAAACTCATCCTATATATAGTCGACATGCTGTGGAAATGTATTAAAAATCACACAACATCTCGTTCCTCCAGGCACAAAAGCATACCGTTCTCCAGAGATCAAGTTCGATGGCAGGTACCACGCGAAGCCGACGACTGTGTGGTCACTCGGGATCCTCCTGTTCGAAATGGCGTGCGGGGATTTTCCCACATCCCACGACCTGTACACCGTCAGTGCCAACATCTGGACCACTCCGGGCCTGTCACAAGGTGAGGTCTTCTTTTATGAATTCTAATGCATACGAAAAGACCAGTCGCTTCAAAGAGAACATGTGTGAAGTATCAGCTAATAATCAAACATCTCTCTCTCGTCTTTTTGTACAGAATGCTGTGACATGATTTGTGCTTGTCTGCAGCCTAAACCACAGAAGAGGCTCGCTCTGAAGATGATGCATCTCCATGACTGGTTTAAGGTACTGAGTCTAAGATTAGCTTAATTTTGTTTTTGGTTTAGTTTGATTATCAGTCATATAATCATCATAAACTTGTTGCTGCTCTAAATGTAATGCATTTAGTCAAATAACACTGATTTGTGTTTTTGTTTCAGGTCATGGAGTAAACATCAGCACACATCTCCAGTCATGGCCACCCTGTTGTTCTCGGTCCTCAGTCAGTTTTGCATCTGATGGCTGACATGAGTGACCTGTCCACCCCTTCACTCAGGCCTCAGCGTCTTGCAGGGCTGGCAAGTCCTGCTAGCGTCTGGAGCCTTGACTTGAAGCAGCAATATTAGTTTCTGGTGGTATTGAAAGTCAAATTGCAATACCGTCAGATGTTACAGCAAAATGTCTTATAAATGTTCTCACAAAATGACTAATAAATTAAGTCATTTTGTAAGAAAATTTAGGACATTAAGAAAATTCATGACATTTTCTATGAAAATGTACTGTATAAGAAAATTTGCAAGAACATGTATGACATTTTAAAAAAATGTTTTAAAGAAAATTTGTAAAAAATGTATATTTTGTAAGAATATTTATAAGAAAGTTTATTAAGAAAATCTATATAAATGTATATTTATATTGAAGTGTTCCCTTGTGGAGTCTCATAGTACATTACTGTCACATCACGGCCTTTGAGGCTCCTGCTAAAGTCATTTCTGTCACTTCTGAAGCCTGTCATGAACTCAGACCAAACATCTACTGTCATATGTAATCTCTCACTATATATGACCAAAAACATATTTAACAATTAAAAATATTAGATAATATAAGAGCAAAAACACAGCATTAAAAAGGATCCCCAGATTTTTTGTACCAATTAGAGTAAATGCTTGAGAGAAAAACTGGTTGCAGAAATGGGTATTTGTATAACTAGATCCGTAACCAGCAGATGATCTCAAGTTAATGAAACTTGTGCTGTGCTATCTTAGCTTTCTCATCTTATGTGTGCTAAATACAGTGACATTTAGACAATTTTGGGGGATTGTATGGATCTTCTTACTGCTGGTGCAAAAAATAATACAAATTTAGATCTTAAAAATGTTATCTTGTCTGTTTTTGCTGTGTTGTGCTCTCTTTTTCTGGTGGATGCAAGCAAGCACCTGGAGTTACAGGTGCATCTCTTTAACCTGGCATACATAACACATTATCAATCTGTATTTTCAAATCCGTTAAAGGATTATTAGGCTGCATAAATTAGGTGAGCCGGAACCGGGAACACTTCCTATAGCACCAGATGTACTCGTTACATCAGAAGAAGAATGGCATCTACGCTTATATTAGTCTTTCTGTTTATCCCGAGGTTTACTGTAGTCAACCGGATCCGGGCCGTATCCAGGTGAGACCAAGAACCGGCGCCTTGACACGACCACAACGCAGCCCTGAAGTATCAGCAGAGTCAACTAGATCATTCATCGTGATGAATACGATCCTCAACTGGATGGAACTGAAATAAATACTTTGAATGTTGCGATCCTATCGGACTTATGATAGCAACCTGATTCGTAACAAAGCACTGTTCGCCAGAGGAGAACTGGCCCCCTGACTAAGCCTGGTTTCTCCCAAGGTTTTTTTTCTTCTCCATTTTAACACCTGTTTGCCACCTGATGTCACCTGATGGAGTTTGGGTTCCTTGCCGCTGTCGCCTTTGGCTTGCTTAGTTGGGGACACTTGACATTTGACTTGACATTTGATATTCAACAGTATTCTTGACATTTAATCAACAGTGCTTCTGATCTGCCTGCATTGACACTATTCTTTAAGAGCTGCTGTGCAGCCAAAATTATGTACCAGTTATCAATGTAAAGCTGCTTTGACACAATCTGCATTGTAAAACGCGCTATATAAATAAAGGTGACTTGACTTGACCTGGAGTTACATT